>CAIGQQ010038854.1:4497532-4512320 GCA_903798035.1 Danio albolineatus | reverse complement strand
TTTAGTATGAGTGTTTCAGGACAGCTTTAAGTAATATAAATATATATATATATATGTTTGAATATACTATGCATTTAGTCACAATTTAATTTCCTTTCATGTACTAAAATGTCAAAACCTAAAGGAAAATACACAAAACTAGAGCAGTCAGCATTTGAAGTTGATCAAAAAAAATATGTTAAGACAAGTATGAGTGTTTCAGGACAGCTTTAAGTAGTTTTAGGACAGCTCTTATGACTCATTTCACTGTAAAATCCAGCAGTCTACTTTATCAAATGAAATGAGTGTTAACTCAATTTACAGAAGATAATTCTACTCATTTGAAAAGAGTTTTGAACTCAATGTTGAAGGTAATGAGTAAAATAAATGCCTCATTACTTTAACTTAAATGGATTAAGTTCACAGTATTCAAATAGATTAGTTTAACTCAAAGGGTTTGTAGAAATTGGTTTCCTCAAATGGTTTGAGTTGCATTAACTTGGGTTTTACAGTATTGGTTTGAGTTCTCTTTACTTATTGGGCTTTGCTGAGCTCAAATTGCTTCATTTACTCCGGATTAGTTTATGACAAAATGGTTTGTTGCAATCGATTTCCTTAAATGGTTTGAGTTACCTTAACTTATTGGGTTTTACAGTGTGTTTACAAATCAAAATAAGCCTAACCAAAATGGCAAAACTCAACAAAATGACTAAAACCTAAAACTTATAAAAGCAACAATGATAGGCTACAAGTCCAGCCTCTAATCTTCTATCTAGGTTGGCCTTCATGTCTGCCTGTCTGTCTTCTATGTAGAGCAGAGAGCATCTGATGTGCTCGATCTCTCAGGTTGACCTTGAATGATCCGTGCGCGCGCCTTGATGGGATTTAGCTTTAATCCATGACGCTTCAAATCCACCAATCGTCTCGCTGTCCGAAAGAAGATCAAGACCGCTAAATGGTGTGAGATCTTCAAACCTCCACCACTTACATCACATTCGGTCTGTCCATCCAAACGGAGAGATGCGCAGGAAAACACAGTCCGCGTCCTTTAACTAGACCTGCATTAAACTTCGGAAACTAACTGAACAGTTTAAAACGGCATCATGCGTCGTTTCTCTTCGACGACCGGACACTTAGTTAGACAGTTAAACTTTGGATAAACCGCTCGGAGGACAAGAGGAATACAGGAGTTTGCGTTATCACTCAAATTACAAGCATGAATGCGAACAGGCTGAACGCGTCCATGTCCGAGAACTCCATCTATCGTTTTGCGGTTTACGAGAACCCGCTTTATGAGGAGTACAAACCCCCAGCCCGAGACCTCATCCAGCTGCCCAGAGCCCTGCTGTACCTGCTCATGGCCGCCGTGGTGGTGGTCGCCGTCGCCTACGCCATCGTGGGGCATTTAATTAAAGACCTCGCGCATGACATTTTAGGTAAATCTGCTAAGAGAGAGGCATTAATTATGCTTACTTGTGAAGGTATTTACCATGTTGACTGGTCTTGGTTGTTTTGAAATGGCTGTCCAAAGGTGTTGGAGAAATAGTGGAACAAGTATTTTATATATCTTCTGCTTCTTCATTATCATTATTATTACTAAATGATTAGTCTATAGCCTACAATCAATTGTTAATCTGTCTTGGATTAGCAAATTGACACATTAGCTATTTAATAGCCTACTATAATGGCATCTATTAATTCATTATAAGTTATAGGTCAAGATATTCCATTTTAAATCTAGCTGGGATTTGTTTTAACAAAATTTTTTGTTTTTTGCATGTAGTTAATACTTAACTATGAGAAGCACCAACCTCAGATTAGTGCGGAAAATGGTTACATAAAAGGATCTGATCTGACAACCCCTGTTAAAAACGGAATTATTCAAATATATAGTTTTTAAAATGTATTTTAGGACTATTAAAATAATAGCATTTTGATGTAGTGATTTCATAACTCTCAGAAATAAAGGTACAACATCTGTCACTGAGGCAGTTCCTTTTCAAAAGGTACATTTTTGTTCCACAGGTCCTTACAGGTACATATTATTAATACCTAAAAATTACAATTGGTACCTCACAGTACCATAAACGTAAAAAAAAGTGAACCCTAAAGATACTAATGTCCACCTGTACGGTACAAAAGTAATAGGTAGCACCACTGTGACATATTTTGTTTCTTTATTTCTGAATGTGTGTTATTTTATGAGAATTTGACCCTGCATTTCTCATTGTAGTAAAAAGCTGTTTATAAATGTATATAAACATATAAATATGTATAAACACACACACTGAGTAAAATAGATATTTTTCTGGAAAATAAATTTCTTAAGGATCTGTTGACTTAAAATTGACCAATATTTTGGTTAAATCGAAAAATACCAATAACAAAACTAACAAAAATGAGTTGTGTAATAACAATGGCATTATACAAGGAGAAAAGTACTGAACTACTGAAATGTATTTAATATTTTGTATAAAATGCTTTTACTGGGTAATGACACCTCTAATGGAGTCACGTGCATTGGTCAGATGTCTGCATCTAGAAATCTTGACAGTTCTGTGGCTCTATCAACTCATTGAGATCACATTGCACATTATTGTCTTTCAACAACATCATCTGGTAATGTAGATATTGGACTGAAGCAGCTGATGAGGGGCAGAACTGTTGAACAACTAGCTGCTGTCTGGGCTTTCCATGCCTTATTACACATTCCTTTCTTCATGTGTTTGATACTTTTCCATATGTCCTTTGCATTTATAACACATAACTTAATTTCTAAACTAATTAGCTTTGTTGGATTAGATTGGGTGCTACTGATAAGTCAACAACACCTTTAGAAAAAAAATTCGGAGAAAAATGGTGATTTGTAAATAATACTTATTTTACCCAGTCTATGTAAACAGCTTGATATCTTCAAACACAATCTCATGGCAATTCATATGTAAGTCTTTGTATTAAGTAACTAATTTGTCTGATTTCTTACAGTTTCATTTGTATATTTAACGATTTGCTCATCTCGCAATGATGCCTATTGTTTTTAACAGTAAGTTTTCATACAAATTAAATTCGATGAATTTGTATGAATTAACCTCCTTTCAGCCAATACTTAAAACAGTTATGTTTCTAAAGACATTGGGCTGTATTTTCTCATGCTTTTGCTTAATTAAAAATTAAAATGCATTTCTAATGTAATCAAAAGATATGGAGCCAGATCAGTCTCAAATATAATACATTTACAAAATGTAATTCATATATTCACAACACAATTCACATTTACAAAATCCAACTCATAAATTCAAAACAGAATGTGTAAATACACAAATCCAATTTGTAAATTCAAAACACGACTCAAAAACACAAATTCAGTTCGAAAATTCAAAACACGATTTGGAAATACATAAATCCAATTTAGAAAGTGAAAACATGATTATTAATATACACAAATCTAATTCATTTGGCGAAATATTTATGATTTTTATGGTGAATTCACAAATTGTTCTGTATTTGTGAACTGTGATTTCAATTTACAAGTTGGGTTTTGAAAATGTGAATTGTGCTGTGCATGTGTGAATTTCATTTAGTAAATTTTGTATTATTTTTTAGACTGATCTGGCTCCATAAAAAACACCGCGTTTAGGATGAAGGATGTGAGGGGTGATTACTTTAATTATAGTATTGTAATTGTAATACTACTGATAATACTACTGATAAATGTTATCTGACTGAACACTGGACACCAGTGAAGTATAAACATATATATTTAGTCGAAGTCAGAATTATTAGTCCTCCTGTTTATTTTTTCCCCAATTTTTGTTTAATGGAGAGCAGATTTTTTTCAACACATTTCTAAACATCATAGTTTTAATAACTTGTAAAGTCTTAAAATAAAAGTTCCTAAAATGATTTTTTAGACACCTTTAATAGTTTTTATCCTATACTCTTAGAAAAAGGTATATGTTCAAAAAGATACTAATGTGCTCAAAGTGTACCCATGTGCAACACTAGTTTTAACTGGTTTATGTCCATCGTGTATCTGTCCTGAAAGACTTTGTCACCCTTTAATTGTGACATTGTGCCGCCGTCCTTATATCGTCTGTGTGTGTTTTCAGACTGGGTTTTGGGTCCTGATGAGGAGATGTTAAAGGCCAACAGCGAGGCAGGTGAAGACGGTGCCACACACATGCCCCAAGGCCTCACTCATTCCCACCCCAACGCCTTCCACGTGTGGGATCAGGACGACGTGGTCATCCCACTGTCACCGGAGGACAGTCCTCAGACCAGCCCTCTTCTAGCCGTCATCCCATTCATCCCACATTTCTTTCCAGCCCCTCACAGTGTGCTCAACAGTCCCTCACTGCCACAGCCAGGAGAAAACAGGAGTCCCACCAAAACCACACAAGACGCCTACGTCTTTCCTACACCCAAAATCACCAGACAAAGCTCCACTTTTTCACATCATTCAGTATCATTCCACGACTGATAAAGGCTATCTGACTGAACACTGGACACCAGTGAAGTATAAACAAGTATACATTTATATTCAGTTGAAGTCCTAATTATTAGTCCTCCTGTTTATTTTTTTTTTTACCCATTTTCTGTTTAACTTAGAGAAGATTTTACTGATTTCTTTTATCTTTGCCATGATGACATAATGTCATGACGTAAATAATATTTGACTAGTTTTCAAGATACTAATATTCAGCTTAAAGTGACATTTAAAGGTTTAACTAGGTTAATTAGGCGAGTTAGGGTAATTAGGCTAATCATTGTATAATGATGGTTTGTTCTGTAGACTATCTGAAAAAATATTGCTTAAGGGGGCTAATAATTTTGACCTGAAAATGGTCTTTAAAAAATATAAACTGTTTTTATTTTAGCTCAAATAAAACAAATAAGACTTTCTCTAGAAGAAAAAATGTTATAGGAAGTACTGTGAAAAATTCCTTGCTCTGTTAAAATCATTTGGGAAATATTTGAAAAAAATAAATAAATTAATTTAAAAAAATAAAATAAAGGAGTGCTAATAATTTTGACTTCAAAAAATTATTGGTAACACTTTACAATAAAGGTTCCATTTGGCTGATAATAGAAACAAAAAGGGCGTTTGACAGATTGGTCCCATGCTGTAATATATACATAGTTTTCAGGGGCGATGCAGTAAGGTTTAATAAAAAAATTATTTATATTGAAAAATAAATAAATAAATAAATAAATAAAATAATAATAATAATACATTTCTAAATCTAAATTGAATTGGCTATTTACCGTACATTTTAAACATTTTACAGTACATTTTGACTATAACGTATATTATTGATTGTATGTTTTTGTGTGCAGTATATTCATCTTCAGTTTGCTTTTCACCAAACGCTACTGTATACCCTTAAAACAATATACAAATTATTTACAAAGTATTCATGGGACCATTTCGTGTCTTTTTTTTTTTTTTTAAGCTCAACGCTTGTCGCTATTCATTGCCATTATAAAAATGAGCATTAGAGATTTATTATAGTCCAAAATAGAAAGAAAGGATTAAAACAAAACAGAAGAGAGTAAATGAGAACTTATTTTCAGTTTTGTGGCACACCGTCCATTTAATTGCTAAAATGAACGACGCATTACGAAAATCAAAAGTTGTGTGTTAATCTTGAGCCAAAATGAACTTAGAACTTACAAAAATCTAACGATAGATATTTTTTTCTATCTATCATAAACAAAGATAAATAAATCCTCTAACAAATGAATAGTGTGGATTCAATTACAGATTTGCACAATATTTTGAGATATTTTCTAAATGATGATTAAAAAAAAAAAAAAGACTTTTACAAAATGATGCTGTTCCCATTAACCAATTTTATGCAAGTAAATCACAACATTTTTAACTCGTGTTCCTAAAAGTCATGACAGCAGGTTTACACTAGCCATTATTTTGGTAACACTTTAGTTTAGGTCCCAATTCACGCTGTTTACTACTAGCTTATTACTATTAAGATATTAACTGCTCATTAGTAGTTATAAAATATGATCTCATTCTGCATAAACCCAACTTTTATCTTACTAACTATTAATAAACATCTAATTAGTAGTTTATTAAACTAGTAGTGTTAGTTATTGGTTTGTTAATACCATGAATTGTGACCTTAACTAAAGTATTTATTATTATTTTTTATCAAAGGAGACAGGCGTGTTATTTTTAGGTGAGATTATGGAAAAATGTCTGTGAGTTCAGATTTTTTGGATTAAGAGTTCAACCTTTTTTGAGTCAGGGAGACAGTTTCTATTAATAAACGCATAGACATGCCTGTAAAGAATAATAAGACAATTTACGTACATCAAGTATCCTGTAAATGTGCGAAAATATTTCCATTGTAGTTTTGAATTGCCTGAAAAAAACACATTTTGTGCATAAAAATTGAGATATATGTGATTATTTTTTAGAGAAATTGATGCGAATCCAGTAGATACTTTTATTCACGCAATTTGAAAGGTAATGTAAATGCAGCTAATGTTAATTAAATTAGTTAAATAATGGAACATTATTGTAAATTGTTACCAAAGAGCTCACCTAAAAATTAAATTGTCATTATTTTTTGTGAAACACAATATTCATTCAATCATTTTCAGTTGAATTATTTATCTTAAGTAATGATTCACACATATTTAGCTCAACGTGATCCATTTCTTTAAGTTGAAAAGAAAAATAGACGGGAGATTTTCTTTGATAAACACCCAATGAGGATGTTAACACATTTTCCATCACCCCCTTTGCTTTTCTACTCGTCTGCAAAAGCTGAGCCTTGTCCTGTGGAGTGTGTGAGGATCAGTGACCTGTCCTCAAAATAGGTGCTGGTGACCACAAACAACCTCAATAAGCAGAGAGCCGTATCAGTCCAAGCCGCATTACCGAAGCGTGTTTGCCCGGTAATACAGGGACAAGGCGAGACTGCAAGATCACGTCTGTAGGATCGTGCCAATTCAGGAGCAGCCTTTAGCCTGGAGCCAAAATGCATCCTCGGATCAAATCTGAACCATTGGATCGTTCACTTCGACGCAGGATAAGCAGCATTTCTTTGCACTTCGTGGATTTGCACGGAAATATTTTCGATCTTGTGCTTTATTTCATTGACCAGTGAAACTGGATTGGATTCAAAATCCAAAGTGTTACTGTCAAAGTTTATTAACCAGCATTGTAGGAGTGCGCTCAAGCTCCAAAATGAACACTTGCAGAGTGTTGAATGCAAGAAAAAGATAAAAAGTCCTTCTTTCAAAGAGACTTTTTACAAAATACAGGAAACCATTGTTCATAGCGACACCGCTGGTCATTAAGTGAACTGCAGACAGCAACTTCTTACTGTGCACATAACGTACAGGAGATTGAATGAGATTCAATGTCCTAAAGTGCTCAATGATTCAAAAGGGTTAAAAACAAGTTGGAAACGCAGTGATATACTGATAGAGGACATGTGAGGAGCAACATTTATGAATATGTAAATAGTATGTGCTCCGCTCTTTCCTCTCTATAACAAAATAAGCACAAAAAAGACTGGTGAGAAAACAGCAGTAAAGAAAGCATCTGTTCATAGAGATATGGATACGTTTGCTCAATGCTCTGAAACTCACCGTCAGTGTCAACGTCATTAAAATTACAAAGTATGTAATGATTACAGTAGTGATTATAAAGGATATATCTATTATGATATATTCACAGGGATGCACATAAACGGTCTGTGTGTGCAGTGGCGGTTCTGGCTTAAAGGGCACCCCGGGCGAATCACCAATACACCACATAACAGAAAACAATCCTAAATGTAACTGGAAAAACAATGTCTGGAGCGATATGGTAAGATCACTTAAGAAATGTTTTGCATTAATATTAATTATGATTATTCTATAAAATACAAAAAAATATATGTATTATAATTATCTGTTCATCTTTGACCTACGTCAAGGCCAAGAATTCAATTAAGTCGTACCTCCCTAACTCATTATCCCTCCTTTCTGCTTCATAGCCACGCTTACTCAAAATAACATCACCACCATAAACTTCAACTTGCAAAACTCGCTGCGTGTCAACCCTTCGTGTCATAAAAGTAACATTAAAGGCTGTTACTCCGGTTTCACGGCGTATACGCGGCACGTATTTTATCGGCGAACATGTAAACAACCAGGCGCCACGGTGGCGTCATGAGTAGCACTCATAGCAAAAAGGTCGCTGGTTCGAGCCCCGGCTGGGTCAGTTGGCATTTCTGTGTGGAGTTTGCATGTTCTCCCCGTGGTCGCGTGGGTTTTCTCCGGGTGCTCCGGTTTCCCCAACAAGTCCAAAGACATGCGGTGTGGGTGAAATGGGTAAGCTAAATAGTCCGTAGTGTATGAGTGTGTACGTTTCCCAGAGATGTGTTGTGGCTGGATGGGCATCCGCTGCGTAGAACAAATGCTGGATAAGTTGACGGTGTCATGTAAACAACCACACCAGGAGCAGGAGCATTACGTGTGAGACATGTCGGAATGGTTTTATGCGCGCACGCTACAGTTTGCTTTCACCAGCATTGTTTCGGTTGCACATAGAGAATAACAAACTTGCATGTGCAAAAGACGCCAAATGTGAATAGCCCCTAACATCTTTATTCTGAGATTACCACTCTAAACAAATTCATTTGCATAAAGTAAATCATATCTCAAAGCTTACTGGGGCACAGATGATTTTTACTGGGGCACGTTTAGTTTTTTGCACCATCTCCCCGTGCCACCCCCAGCAAAATGCCGCCCTGGGTGATCACCCATATATTGCCATTGCCTAAATCCGCCACTGTGTATGTGCGATGTAAATTAAATTTGCACACTGTATATGGCACTAGAGAAGCGCTGTTGTGGACCAGGACCAGTTCCACTTCCTCATGAATATATATGAGGAACAAGCACCAGCTTCTCTTTTGAGAAGCAAAACAAAAATGTGCACCCCTGTATATACAGATGCTTTCTATTCATGAAACATCAATATACTGTACAGAACTCCTGTATCTGCATTATCTTAAGCATTTCATGTATCATAGAATGCGAATAAATATTAATTAATACTTAAAAAGTATTACAGCTTAGCTCCTTTAAGAATGGCTGAGTAAAAGGGTTTTTTCTTTGTTCCAAAAAGTGTTTGTGTACTTATGCCATTTTTACAAAGTCTACGTTGACAGTTTGTTGGTAATGTGACTGCAGGTGTGGCAAAATGCTCAATCGCTCCGTTGCATACCAGTCAGCATGAACATGGTTTGATCTTTCACAGTGGTGCTGATAACACTTTCAGGAATGTACTGTAATACAAACGTGTCAGTCAATGTCGTAAACAGCGGTATGGAAAACGATTGCTCATGAAGAGGTTTTTTAAGATTTCACACTTGATTTCACACTTTCACGCTGATGATTGAAAATAACAACCCAGGCTCATTCTGAGAATGTAGTCCCGAGTACGTTTCTGGAGGCCGCGGAATACGTCCCGTCAGGTACGTCTTTTTGCCCTTTTTGCTTTGGCAAGTCCACAAGAGGCCGCTGCGGATGTTTTTTTTAGATCTCAAACGTCTCTCGCGAGTGCCGTTCACGCCTGCCGTTCTCGCGTAAACCCGCCAGATGCCGCTGTCGGCCGACCGTTTTTGGCTGACTGAGTGACTGACTGACCAGCCGATCGGACTGACTCAACCTCCCCCTTCCCTAAACCCAACCAAAATCTTATCGATCGACCCACCAACACATTTCCCTAAACCCAACCAACAGCTTTCAAAAAAGCAATCCAGAATAAAACAAAAGCCCTCGGCTCATTTTTACCACATTTTCAGACTTCACTGCTTTCTCACCCTGTTGTTTACTGGCTTACTTCATTATATGAATTCTGTGTTTGTCTTACCTGCTTTCTGGAACCGCTCCTAGCCGGACTCGAACCCCATCATCGTGGTCATCTCCTCTCCACGTCTCGAGTCCGCCGACGAACACGGCGAGCTAATGGGACAAACTGGTTGCAGCGGGAGAGTAGTCCACACGAGGCGGTCAGCTGGTAAGCACAAGAAGAAACGGCGTCACACCGCCTCGTAGCGTTCGTTTAAAAAAAATGAAACGCAGCCATACGTACCTCTAGCACAAAATGTGCGGTCTCCAGAAACATACTCAGACTACGTTTTCACAATGAGCCTGTGTTGGAAAATAAAGTGTGTATAGAATAGCCACGAGCCCAGGGCTCCCTCTCATTTAAAGGGCGACAGGAGAGTTTGAGCTCAGATAAAGCCCGGTTTACACTTCTGCATCGAGTGATCGGCATGATCCATGGCGCACACCTTGCACGTTGCATTTATACTTCTTCATGCTGTTTGTGTTGCTCTGCAATAACACTTTCAAAATGCTAGCTGGCAGTAGGTTACGTTCCACTGTGTTGTGCACAATTAGCTAAATTTCGCTTTTTCAGAGACAGGAACCGGCAGACGTGCAATAACTTTAATCATAAGGTAAACACAAAACAAAAGTTTCCATCTGGAGCTCCTTCATGGTACTCCACTCTCCCCTCACCCTCATCCTCCATGAGTATAACTGCATTTACCATCGGGAGGCGATATTATCACTCTCGTAAGAGAATTTTGCTTTCAAAATTAAAACAAAATGCTAAGGTCGCTCCATCCCGATAGCTCCACCCCTTCACCATATGGGCAAAACTGCAGCAGTTGTGTGCGTCGTTTAAAGTGCACTTATTCTTTCTAGAATAAAAAGAACATTTGAGTGTGAATGCACTACAAATTCAATCTCGATAATCATTTTCCATATTGAACGCTAACGATATATATTTCGATACAGGTTTTTAATGCTTCCAGGTTTAAAAAGTACCCCAACAATGACTGAAGACACAAAAATTAGAGGGTCCATTAAATGGCATAACATTTTCAGCCAATAAATTTTTGTTGTTGTTTACTGTCTTACTTCGTTATATGAATTCTGTAGGCCTATTTGTCTTACCTGCTTTCTGGAACCGCTCCTCGACCTCGCCGAATCCCGGCGTCGTGGTGGTGGTCAACTCCTCTCTGCGTCTCGAGTCCGCTGACGAACACGGCGAGCTAACGGGACAAACTGGTTGCAGTGGTAAAGTCATCCACACGAGGCGGTCGGCTGGTATAAGCGCGAGAACGAAACTGCGTCACACCGCCCCGTAGCGTTCGTTAAAAAAAACGAAACGCAGCCATACGTACCTCTGACGACGTAATGTGCGGTCTTCAGAAACGTACTCAGGACTACGTTTTCACAACGAGTCTGTGTTGGTAGTAGTACAAATAGCACCATAATTGACTGATCTCGATAGTAGAAAAGCAGCTATTGATATTACTGTACAGAATGTTTGTGCCTGGATTATTTTGAACATTACAAATCACTGCCTCCTAAAATGAAAAAGAGGTTCAGATAATGCTTGAAAAATATTACACGTAGCCCTTAAGGGAGTAAAATGTAATTTTCTTTGGTGTTGCACAACCTTCTCTTGGAAAATGTACATTTATTATATTTACATAATCTACATTGATTGGTCTTCTGACTGCAGGTGTGGCAAAGGTTAAATTTGGACCCTGTGGGTGTACAGGTACAGGGATGTGATGCTAATTATTGCACCAGTAGAGGATCAGCTTAAGTGACTAGCTGGTCAAGAGCAAGAGTTAAAGTGCTTAGTAAAGATGTTATCAGATTAGGCTGCTCTTTTTTGCCATGCGATTTAAACCTGAGAACGCTACAATGTCATATGGCCAATCACACTCTCTTCTATTTTATCATATTATTAACATATCAAAGAGATTATCTACAATGTTGTCCACGTTATGCTTTCATCTCTCTTGGTATTCAAGTTAATACCTCATTTAAAAGCGCTTTCTTTGAGAACGCACCGTACTCGCTAATCTTTGGACTTAAATGACATCTAAGTGTAGGTGACCTGTTTTAGATAACCCGACCCTGACCTTGATTATCATTATCAAACTGCATTTATCAGTCTGTCATCACGCTTTATTTTAAGGTACAGTTCTCGCTGTTAATAAACCATTTAACTATGATTTTAGCTTAATAGACTCCTGATTTGCTGCTTATTAAGAGATACTAAGGTAGTAGCTTGGTCGAGGTACACTGAAGAGAGAGAAAAGAGAAGAAAAGAAAAGGGAAAAAAACCGAATTTTTTTTATTATAATTTTTTTTTTTAGGGCAAGTGGTTGCAAACAATTTAAATGGGCTGAATTTAAACAAATGAAGTTGACCATTGCTACATTTAATTTGGTTTAATTCAGACCATATAAATTGTTTGCAACTACTTCCCTTCAACAAATTTGTGAATACAATGAATCTTTTTTTTTTCTTCCCCCAGTGTATTGGGTAAGGTTAAGGTTGTAGAATTAATTCATATGTACTTTATAAGTATTAAAGTTTCTATATTTAGTATTCAGATACCTGGTGTCATTTAAATTAGAACTCATTACTTATCTTGTCATTGTTAATCACTGAAAAGTTTTCTAATGAAACACGATAAGAACGTGTAACAATTAAACCTGTTACATACTGGTAATGTTTCGTGCTTTAATGCCCCAGACGAGAAATCTCCCTGCAGGTGGGAGGAAAAGCTTTGCATTAAGAGCGTCCTGATTGTGATCAGCAGCATTCAGATGATGTTAACAACTATTTAAATAGTTAAAAAAAAGAAAAACTATATTTTTGAATAACGTTTCAAATGTTTTTAAAATTACAGAAGGGAGGCATCATAAATGCTTTAAAAAGATTTCATAAACCATCTTGGTTTCGTTCGGGATGTAGATTGTAAGAGTAAAGCCACTTACAAAAGCCCTTTGCAAGGATTTTCATAATGCAAAAATCAAGGGGCCGCACACTGTAAGGGACTCAGTGGATTTGCCAACTGTTAAAGAGGGCTTTAGGGAATCCTTTAGATTAGACAAAATTGAATCAAGTACAGACACACAGCATGTGCAGAAAGGATTATGGCCCGCTGCCAGAAGAGATTCAGATTAAAGCGTGAAGCTTACATTCACACCATTCTTTATAAAGCACCGTTATAAATACACACACTTTCCCACATCTGTAAGAGCCAAAACAAACTGCGTTTTCTTGGTGAAAAAAAAAAAAAAAAGTCTGTTCTCAATTTATTTGAATTATGATTATGCCCAGTTACTTGGAAGCTCTTACAGGAACACACTACCTTTTTAGGCACATTTTACAAGTCCTCTTGAGGTAAACAGTTGAGCTTTTGCATTTTTTAATCCATTCAGTCAATATCTGGGTCTTAGCATAAGTTCTTGAATTGCATTAGCTTCTCCTTTGGAAAATAAAAATAAAACAATCCCCAAATATGACTCCCATTTATAATTTTTCTATTGAAAGCTTGACTCCTTTGGAGTTACATTGTAAGAACAATAGAAACTTAAAACGCTGGAATAAGAGCATATTTCCTAGCCATAATAGCCTAAATCAGAAAACAGCAACTGTTCATTTTTCATCAGTCTTAATACACAATGTAACTTCAGGAGGCAAGCAAGTCTTTTGAAATTTGAGTGCAAGGCTAATGGTCTAATCCAATTCAATGATTTATGCTAAGCTAATCTAAAAGTGCTCTGCCAGACCTTTATACAAACTCAACTCCAGGTGACTTGTAAAATAAGCCTATTTCCATAAAAGGTGGAGTGTCCCTTTAAGATTTTTCACTAATGAAAGAAGAGAGGGGAAAGAAAAAAAAAAATTCTTTGAGGCAGGGGATTTCATTAAGACTGTTGCAACAAACTTCTAAACTGCCACCCTTAGCTAAGAGCCTCAACCAAGCGTTTCATTGTGGTTTCTGGCAACATCTTGCAATGGGTGCTGCGGTATCTCACAGTAAAGGCAATGTATCAAACAACAAAGCAAAGTTTTTATCTCTAGATTTAAAAATAATAAAAAAAAAACTACAGTTGTTTTAATATATTTGTGTTAAAAAGAGTGCAAACGGCAATAGAAAGAGACGTTAGATGTTGTTATGACCTATATTTGGAGTCAATTAAAGGAAGCTGTTTTGAAAGTTTAACTTTAAGGTGAAATAGATAAGGCCATCGTAGCATGGCTTGGTGATGGTTCATCCAAAAAGGTACATCATCATTAGCTTCTCTTTCTCCTACTAGTGCTCACAGGATGGGGAGGAGAGAAAGAAAAATAAACCCATATAGCCTTAGATTGACAGACACAAAGTACTTAATACTTCTTGACAGCCTTGAGTATGTTATTAGGAGCTTACAACACAATTTAAAAAGGGAAGTGTTAACTTTAAAAAGGACATCTTAGTTGAAGTTGCCTCTTGTACATCTCAAATGAAACTTTACAAAAGCACATCAACTAGATGTCTAGCTCGAACGAAAGAGAAACACATGCCAAGACAAGTTGAGATTAGATAACTTGCTCAACTCTTGTCCTGATCTGATTGTGTGAGGACCATGCTGCAGGAAGCAATGGACTTAGATCTGCTCCAAATACACAGTTAAGTAATTACCGCTGGCACTTGCAGACGGATGTGAAGATGAGTTGTGCGGCACAAATGGAAGGCTGCAAATCTAGGCAGTCATGTCATCAGATTGAGCTGTCTTTATGACAGAACTTGAAGGACGTTTAGTAGGCAGCTTGTTATCAACATTGAAAAGGAGTTTGCCTAAACAGTTACCTCATTAACTCTCCCTCATGTGGTAACCTACACTGAACATTCAGAGTTTCTTTAAATAATGCTAGACAAAAAAAAAAAAAAAAAAAAAAAAAAAAAAAAAAAAAAAAAAAAAAA
>CAIGQQ010038854.1:4474540-4485110 GCA_903798035.1 Danio albolineatus | reverse complement strand
AAAGATGCATCATGAAAGTTATTACAGAATATCATAAAACATGCTACAATCTATTTAGTTTAAATGAATCTCTATACAGTGTTCATACACATTTTTACTACTAAAATTCAATGACTTTCCAGGACTTTCAAGTAAATTTTCATAATGTTTCATGTAATGTGTACATGCATGTGGTAAATAATAAGAAAAACAATGCATGTTCAAAGTTATTACAGCATATCATAAAACATACAATCTATTTAGTTTAAATGAATCTTTACACCTATGCACAATTTTTTTTAGATAATGCTCACACAGCACTAGTAATGTGAGAGCATGTGTTTGACCTTGGACAGAAAAGAATACAACTAACCTATATTTAAATATACAGATATATGTTAAACGAATGACTTCCCATGAATTTTCCAAAACTTTGTGGGTTTTTCAGTTTTTCCAAAACTTTTCCAGGCCTGGAAAATGTCTATTTTTCATGACTGTATGAAGCCTGATTTACAACCGTCCCCATGTTTGTCAGTCCTGTCACATTTGCATTAAATTTAACATAAGACTATGACTCAAAGTGACATCATTTGACGAAGAAGAAGCTGGCAGTGATCAAGGATGCGTTCTATCATTGAACTTTATGATTTTATGCTTGCTCTAGTAGGGTTTTTTGAGGAAGTCAAGCTTAAAAGTCAGGTCCTGTCACATTTTTTATAAGGGAAAATGTAAGTTTCTGGTAGAATGTCCCAAATACATTGGATCATGTGTGACCGTGCTATTTAAAAAATAAAAAAATAACATTTGGACAATACAGTATTTGGGAAATAAAGCTTTTTGAAAATCTGCAATCTGAGGGATCAACAATATTAGCATTTTTTGGGACAGTTGGAGTTAAAATAAATGCGATTTTTTTTTTAAAGGGTTATTATTTGTAATCAATTTGCAACAATTTCATAAACTTTTTTTCACATTGTCATTATTGTGTGTAGAATTTTGAGGAAATAAATGAATATAATCCATTTTCGAATAAGGCTATAACAAAAAAATGTGAATAAAGTGAAGCGCTGTAAATACTTTCCAGATGCACTATATGTATTAACATTTGAAAAATACTTAAGTATATCAAACATTGACAGCTTAAAACTTTAAAGGCACACCTGTATTCAAAGGCTTGAATTCGGTGTAAAAGGCTGGGACAGACAGACCAGCAGTGCGCTTGGATTTCTGTATACTGTTTTAGGCTTAGGCCCTTTTTTTTCATGTGAGAATAAGGTAAAGGATTTTGTTTCGTTCTACTTTTTCACTGGATTTATTAATAAAAGTGTATTTCTATTAATTATCTTCCTAGAGTAAACACTGGCTTCATTCACAGAACCCATCAAGATACCCGTGGTAAGGTATGAATCCAATTATTCCTTGAAAGACATCACAACAGATCATAACTAGATTAAAGAAATATCTTTTTAGTAAAGCATCCACTGAATGCATCACATAGTGGTATGATGCATGAATATGCTCCACGCATCTGGTTTATATACAATATGAACAGCAGCTATGCTAATTACTCTCCTTATTCTCTATTTCCACCTGGGGATACACATCCTGAGGCCCCCAGAGACTATGCAGTGCCACTGATGCGATCCAAGACCCGCGATGAGATGATCCCAAGGTTCCATAATCCTGGACCAGGCTGTATCCTGAGCAGCTGTTGTGGTGCATGGAGGACTGAACAGCATGAGACTGATTCCTGTGACGCTCCAAGGACAGACGAGTCTCGCTCACGCTCAGCTTCTCCAGCCCCCAGCGCCAAGACTGCAGCTCTGCACAAGGAGAAATGGTCATGCCCAACCAAGCCTGGTTTCTCTCGAGGTTTTTTAATTTTTCACTTTCGCCAATTGGTGAAGTTTTCTCCTCGCCGATGCTGCCACTGGCTCGAATGGTTCGGGACCTGTGGAGCTGCGCATTGATGGCTTTGCTCTTGAGTGTTTGGACTCTCAGTAGTGAATATTACACCACTGAACTGAGCTAAACTAAACTTCAACACTGAAAACTGGACTGACACTGTTTCAATTCACTATAATCTTCTATGTGAAGCTGCTTTGACACAATCTACATTGTAAAAGCGCTCTACAAATAAAGGTGAATTTAATTGAATAGATGGTCCTAAACAAAACTCTGAGACTTGTAGTGAAGAGAGGATCCTGGTTTCTTAAATTAGGGTATTAAATGACGGCATAAAGCACAATTTATTTATTTATTTTGTAGGGATACTCAATTAAACATTTGAAAAAAAATAAAATAAATAAAACAAATCATAAGCAAATGCTCCAAAACCTAAAAGGAAGACATTTTTATGAAAAGCATTTAACTTAAATCATCTATATCATGTGCACGTTTCAAAACGTCAGTCAAAATAATCAAGAAATCGATTGAAAATACAAAAAAAAAAATGTTTATTTCTTAACATTTCCAAGATTTCACAAACAACATCCACCTCAGAGAACACAAAACATCCTGCACTTGCCTATTTAACGTTGAACCGCAACACTACATAAAAGACGACATAAAAGATACCAAGATTGAACTCAAACCTCTTAAAACTCCAAACAAGGAACATCTAAAGTGGTTTCAGGCAAGTAAACAAAGTCTTGCTCATTCTACTGTCCACATTCAGTCCGAAACAAACCAAAAATAAAAAAGGCTAAAATCTTAGAAGTGAGAATAAATATAACTTTGGGGGAAAAACAGAGTAATGTGACAAATATCCTCCATTTGAATCACACCAACCATCTAGGCACAGACAGAAAGCAACTTCCACCATCCTGAAGTAGAATTTCCTGAAATGTGTGGTGAATCAAAACCATGCTAAATTCAGAAGGCAAAGAAAAAACAAAACGGTATAAAATCTCAAAAAGGTTTCGAGTGAATGCTTTAACCTAGCAGTACACGGCAGGCTATAGAACTACAGAAATGATGTCTGAGTTGTTTGAGTAAGCGTCTGTACTGCTCAAACCTGCAGTGTTTATCTGTAAGTGTAGTCTGTGGCGCTCGCTCCACTGCTGCTGTAGCCGCCCAGGTTTGGATATGCGCTCTGGGTGTAGTTATAGCTCTGATTGGTTGTTCCAGGTGGTCCGAATGATGCTGTACCTGGAGGTCCACTGTACGCTACAGAGAAAAGCCAGAGTTTTAGACAGCTGTGGTTTCAAGACTAGTTTATCTCGAAAATTAAAACTGAAGTGGCTGAATCTATTGGACAATCAAACATTTCTGCTAACTGGTCATTTCATAATAAGTGAAATATTAAAAAAGAAAAATGAAACCGTTAATAAAAAAGCAAAAATAAATCAGAATCAGATTTCAGAATGAGAAAGCATTTATTTTTGTCTAACTGTAGTGTGTATGTGTAATCTAATGTGTGTATTTATATAGCACATTTGTCATGTAGGCGCCATGGTGGCGTAGTGAGTAGCACGTTCGCCTCACAGCAAGAAGTTCGAGCCCCGGCTGGGTCAGTTGGCATTTCTGTGTGGAGTTAGCATGTTCTCCCCGTGGTTGCGTGGGTTTCCTCCGGGTGCTCCGGTTTCCCGCACAAGTCCAAAGACATGTGGTAAAGGTGAATTGGGTTGGCTAAATTGTCCGTAGTGTATGAGTGTGCATGTGTGTGTGTATGGATGTTTCCCAGAGATGGGTTGCGGCTGGAAGGGCATCCGCTGCATAAAAAATATGCTGGATAAGTAGGCGGTTGATTCCGCTGTGGCGACCCCGGATTAATAAAGGGACTAAGCCGACAAGAAAATGAATGAATTTGTCATGTATGGCCATACACCCAAAGCACTTCACAATCATGAGGGGGGTCTCTCCACACCATCACCAGTGTGCAGCATCCACTTAGATGATGCAACGGCAGCCACAGGACAACGGTGCCAGTGCGCACACCAGCCACACACCAGCTATAGGTGGAGTGGAGAGACAGTGATAGAACCAATTCGGTAGATGGGGTTATGATTGGAAGGACATGATGGGTACGGGCCAATGGAGGGAATTTGGCCAGGACATCTGGGTTAAACCCCTACTCTTTACGAGAAGTGTCATGGGATTTTTAATGACCACAGAGAGTCAGGACCTCAGTTTAACATCTCAACCAAAAGACCGCGCCCACTGACAGTATGGTGTCCCCTTCACTATATTGGGGTATTAGGACAGGTTGAGCGCTCCCTACTGGCCTCACTAACACCACTTCCCACAGCAACCTAGTTTTCCCATGTGGTCTCCCATCCAGGTACTGACCAGCCTCAGGCCTGCTTAGCTTCAGTGAGTAACCGGTCTTGGGCTATTTGACCATCCTGGTGGCCAACCTTTAATGATTGTGCATTCCACCAGTATTGCAGCAGACACACAAGAGTTTGAGCTTGTAAAAATCTGTTGTATGGTGCTGCGAAAATGGGCGGATAAAACGACAATTAGACAATAAAAAAAGCGAGTGATTGGTGCATATTTGAAATTTCTATACAGAGAAGTGATGGTTTCATCTTCAATCGGTCTCACGTAGTCAGAATACACCAAGCTTGAACTTTGCAATGCAGAGAACTGCGAAACTTATCACACGAGCTTGCAATTCCGGTCTGCTGCATTCTTGTGCATATGAATGGAAGTCTATGGGGAGAAAAGTCTAGTGTGACAGCAGCTTCAGGCTTGCTTTAAACCTCCAGGTAAGTATGTTGAAGCAGTGTTGGAACTAAACTGTGCAGGACTGCGGCCCACCAGGAACTGAGTTTGACACTCCTGACCCCCTGAAGAACCACATCCAACAAGAGTAACAGTGGACACATGAAGCAGCTGTCTAAAAGGGAATGCCCGGGTGCTAATGCAGATTGTATTTAAAAAAAAAACAAAACAAAAAAAAACATACAACCACAACCGCCCAACTCAATGCAGAGTTCAATGTTTCCACCAAATGTGTTCGTCGGGAGCTCCACAGAGTTAATCTACAAGTGCAATTTGCTATAGCCAAACCTGTGGTCACTTGCGCCAATGACAAACGTCATTTTCAATGGTGCCAGCAGCGATATTCTTGGGAAACCAGCATTGTTCTCTGATTGGACCACCTTCATAGTCTTTCCCACATCTGGGAGAGTTATGGTGTGGAGAAGCACCAAAGAAGCGTACCAGGTAGACTGTTGCATGCCCAGAGTGAAGTATGGGGTGGATCAGTGACTGTTTGGGCTGCAATATCATGGCATTCCCTAGGCACATTACTTGTGCTAGATGGGTACGTCACTGCCAAGGACTACCCAACCATTCTGGAGGACCATGTGCACCCAAAGGTTCAAACATTGTATCCTGAGGCGATGTCTTGTATCAGGATGATAAAGCACCAATACATGCCACAAGACTGGTGACAGAGTGGTTTGATGAACATAGTCACCAGAACTAAATATTATTAAGCCACTTTGGGGTATTTTGGAGGAGCGAGTGAGGAAAGGTTTTCCTCCACCAGCATCACATAGTGACCTGGCCACTATTTTGCTAGAAGAATGGCTCAAAATCCCTCTGGCCACTGTGCAGGACTTGTATCTGATGTATTGGCCACAAAAGGAGAACCTACACCATACTAATGAATTACTTTGGTCTAGTTTTATGTCAACCATATCAACACTCAAACTCACCTGCATAATTGTAATTAGGTGGTGCTGCCATGCTCATGCCAGCCCCTTGATACCCATAGCCATAGTCTGGTCCAACAAGAGGAGCCTGTTGATTGGCTGCTTTGCTCTGGTTTTGATTCTCATTCTGGGCCTGGTCCTGGGGTTTTTTGAACTGTGAGTAGGATTGGGTGTATTGGTTGTAATAGCCTGTCACAGGTGGGGGAACAGCCTGGTAGGTGGTTGCGCTGGCGGTGGAGGCAGCGGACGGGTCTGCCTGGGGATTCACAGAGGTGCTAGAGTCTGCCGGAGAGAAGATTTATTTGATCAAAAACATAAACTGAAGAATGTTTTAATTAACTTTATTCAATGACATTTTAAAGGGCACAAATGTTACCCCTTTTTTCAAGATTTAAGATAAGTCTTGTGTCTCCAGAATGGAGAATGGATTTAATGCTAGTTCTCCTCACATATCATTCCCACGTGCCAGAGTGTGCCTCAATCTCCGCCATGACTGCGTCAGATAAACAAACAGTGACAGATATGAAAGCAGAAGATTTCACGTAACGTTTGGGAGAAATACTACAGTAAGAACTTTACCAATGATTAATTATTTGTTGTGGAGCTAATTCAAGCCTTTCTGCAACGATGAGTAACACACAATTTTGTTTCAAAGTTCACGCACAGACACACACTGACATTGACTTTGCACTGCAAATGTGACAGGATACAGGTTAATATCCACTGCTGTATGGATATCCTTTGTGTCATTGTACATAAACCTGATTTAACGTCCACAAACCGGGATTGAAGCATCTTTTATAATTGTACTGACATGCGGCTGTGGTGATAAAGACAGTAAAATTGCTGTAATTCATTACAAATATGCACCGTTTAAAAAAAAACATTTTAAACTTGTAAAACTCATTCGATGATGACACATTTGATGATGATTGATGATCACAGAGTGCTGAACAGATCTTTTAATCCCGGTTGCTTTGCGCACATTCGGTCTTGTTGATATGATTATATGTGTTACTACGGAAACATGTTAATACACGTCTGTCAATCAATTCAGTGGGTGGGAAAACTGCACTCCTTTGTCAAGTTGCGGTTGGCCTCAAAATGGGAGGGATGTGGATCCTATTTTAACGTCAGGAAATTTAAGAAAATAGACTTACTGTCTTTATATCACCCCAATAAGACAGTGGACACACTATATTTACACACAGCTCTTACACACTATACTACTCAAACAGCTTGATTTTCATCATTTGTGTCCTTTAAGATGTAATTTATTCCACTGATGCCAAAGCGGAAATTTCAGCATAATTGTGCTCATGCCGTTAAATATTTTTGTTGATACTATGATTAGGGCTGTGTAATATCTATGATAATACTGTGATTGTTGTTTGACTGAATATCAGTAACATTATCACGATTCATAGACGTGATGTTATTTTAAACAATAATTGAACAAGCAATTAGTTAACACTGATCAAGTTTTAGACGATATTGGTGATTTTTTTTTCAATTATTTACTTTTTTTTTTAGCAATTTCTTGCCAAACTATGCTGCCATTTAAAGGCAACAAACCAAACGTACATTTAAACAAAACAAAACAAAAAAAACATATACTGATAAATAATGTTATGACAGCTGTTTTAATGTTAGGATACAATCGAATTGCATCTTGTTGGAGTTATGAAATAGTTTAAAACAAGCAGGAAATGTTCATGGGCCATTTACATTACTACACTGAAATAATCTAGATCTATTGTTATTGTACCTGTAAACTTGGCGGCGTTGAATCCTCTGCCTCGACCTCTGCCTCTTCCCCTGCCTCGATTGAAAGACACTCCACCCATCCCGTATCCCTAAAGAAAAACATAAACATTAAACACTGTAGACCTACTTAAAAAGAGAAGCTTTGAGAGGATTCTCTATAATATGGTCAATTTACCATAGGATTGAATTTCTTTTTCTTGAGCGGTTCTGGAGGACAATTTGGAAACAGCTGCTCTAAAGCCGCAAGTGCTGCGTTGGCTTTGGCTAATTTCTTATTTGAACCCGAGCCCTGAAACTTCTGTCCATCAACCTCCACCTGGGAGAGAGAAAAACACACAAGATTTAATAAGAACAGCATGTTGCTATATTTAGGGCAAGAGCAGCAGCAGAAAAACAGCAGAGGTTGAGAGCAAGAGAACATTTTTCAGAATGACACGTGAATACACATGAATATTATGATACAGGTGCTGTTGCTGCAATGCATTATCTACAACTGAATGCAAACGCACAAGTGAATTAATTTATCAGATACATGATATATTTCGTAGTAGCGTGCCTAAAAAACACATGCCTAAGCATCTGGAACTTTATATACTGAAACGAATATGGAAGCAACGTCCTGGCTTTTCTCATTCACTCTAATTAAATATTTTTATTGTCGTTATTGTCCTTGTCACTTCAAATAATGCAAGTTCCAGATACTGTGGTGCTCCTTACTTGCCAAGAGAAAACATTTGAGGAATTTGTCTCACAAGACTTCTTGCTTACTTTAAAGCTGCATACAAAAACTTTGATTTCTCTATGTTATTATAGTAGAATAACAGCATGTAACAAGTTGCAAGTATAAAATCACAGTACTTAAAGGAGAGTAGGAGAGATTCTGAAGTGTACATATGCTGGACATGTTGCTATAAGGGAAAGGGTTTGCCATTGGCGGTGAAATTAAGTAATTGACCTAATGGTAATGACAAATGTAGAATGACTGTATTACATGTATATTACTTGGAGAATACATTTCAAAATCTTTTTTTCAATTTGTCATAAAATGTAAATATTGGCCTAAATGATCTTGTAGTTGAACAGATCAGTTACAGGACCATCAGATCCAGCAAAACTGAACTGTAAATTTCAACCACAGATGTCAAAAGAATTTCAGAGTACTTCAAAGAATTAAGGATGTTCATATAAAATAAAATGAAATAATTCCTTCATTTTGAGTGAATAATTATAAGTTGCAATAAACTGACTTAGATGAAAGAAGAGAAAAAACTCTCAAGCTCTGTTTAAAGATTCAATTCTTGCTATTAACAAACCAATAACTATGACTTTTAACTTAAACTCTTACACTACCTGAAACAATTTTTGTTGCCTGTCCAAGTTTAAAGGAACAACAAATAATAATTTGACTTCTGGCTGATCATTTAGTATCAGAAATGGCTTATATGAAAGGCAAAGGCCTCTACATTACGCTTATTTTACCAAAATAAAATATGATCTTTCCTTGATTTTTAATTATTTAATTAGGACAGTAACAGTCCTAGTGCTTACTTAACAGAAATAATGTACCGTTTAGAATATAAAGTCATGGTGCAGTGGAACAAGAATGAATATTGTGTATGACTCCCATGAGCTTGAACGACTGCATCCATACATCTTTGCAATGACTCAAATAAAGTATTAATAAAGTCATCTGGAACCGCAAAGAAAGTGTTCTTGCAGGACTCCCAGAATTCATCAAGATTCTTTGGATTAATCTTCAATGCCTCCTCCATCTTACCCCACACATGCTCAATCATGTTCATCTCTGGTGACTGGGCTGGCCAATCCTGTGGAGGTTGAAGTATGAGTGCTATCCTGCTGAAGAATTTGCCCTCTCCTGTGGTTTGTAATGTAAAGGGCAGCATGAATGGCTTGATACCTTAGGCTGTCGATGTTGCCATCCACACTGCAGATCTCATGCACGCCTCATACAGAATGTAACCCCAAACAATGACACTTCCTTCACCAAACGTGACTGATTTCCGTTAGAATTTTGGGTCCAGGTGGGTTCCAATAGGTCTTCTGCAGTATTTGTGATGATTGCGATGCAGTTCATCAGATGATTCAATGGAAAACTCTACCCTCTGACAATTTTACAACTGATCAACTGGAAATGATTATTTGTTGCTCTCACACCTGGGATCGACGACAAGACTTTTGTCAGGTAGTGTACTTTGCTACTCAATAGTTATTAAGTTAGTAGTTGGGTTTAGGTATTGCGCAGGATTAAGTATGTAGATTAAGATCTAAGTAAGCACTAAAAACAGCAAACATCTTAATCAGGTAATAAGCCACAAATTAGGAAGAATTGGTTATTGAACTAAAATGTTACCAAAATGTTATTTAATCATTTGTTTCTTAATTCTTTGAAAATATTTTTAAAAATGTCACAATTCATTTTAAGGTACAATTCATGCTATTAAAACAATTAAATAAGACTTGTAGCTTAATAAATTACTAATTTGCTGCTTAGTAGTTAGTAAGGAAGTAGTAGGATTCGGAAAGTACAATAATCATTAATAAACAGACAATATCTAGTTTAGAAGCAGGCAACCCATCCAGTCAAAGGGAATGTTTGCATGATTTTTTTAGGCATATAGACAATATGGAAAAATGCACTAGCTTCAGTCAACAGGTCTAACCTCAATGGTGAAGGTCTTGTCGTTGAAGCGTCCCTTGACAGAGACGAGCTCATATTTCAGACTTCTGCGCTTCTCATTGAGCTCCATGACGGGATTCTTGCCATGTTTGGTGAGGATGGGGCCACCCTGTAAGATGAAGTGGAACCAATCATACCAAATATAACGTCTACACCATACAAAGGTGTAAATCAATCTTCAAAATTTGGACTAGGGCTGGACCAGAATATTTATGCGGTGGGTTGGCATTTGATTTTCAATTATGAGATTTGAATATACTTGTTTAATTTTCAATATCTGGCATCCCAACAAAACCATTCTGAATATGACCTATCTGGAAAAAACAAAACAAAAATAACAAACCGCAGCTGTGTGGGAGCAGCATTTGCATTGAAAAACACCTTTGCATTCACAACACAAATGATGGCTACGTTGTCCTAAGCAAGGTTATTTTAGTAAAGACATATGATATATATATAT
>CAIGQQ010038854.1:4433432-4474440 GCA_903798035.1 Danio albolineatus | reverse complement strand
ATATAAAAACGTCACTAAATTTTATTAAGGAGTTTGCACAAAGGTTAACGTAAGCGCTACAAATACTATTCTTTACTCTGGTCAGCACATTTTGTTACCTACAATTACTAAAACAATCATCGCAAATAAAAACTAAACTAAAACAGAACCGTTCATGAAACAAACTCAAATTAAACTGAAATTTAAACCAATATTTAAAACTATTAAAAGTAAAAATTACTTTTAAAAAGCAAAATCACAATAATCTTGGTCCAAAGTCTACTCAACATAAACAGTGTAGGTAGATAAAGCATTGGAGATTCACTATAGCTTGCACCCCAATTTATGTAAAAGTTACTGTATTATTTAGCCTATTAACATAAATTATATTCTATATATTCATTTAATTTGAAATAATTGTTCAAATGTGATTTTAGTTAAATAGCCAACCATTTACAGTGTCAGTTTAGTAATTACATTTGCTGCTTATTTCTACTTTGAGTATTGACAGACCTGTATTGTATATTATTCGTGCAGTGTATTATTACCGGTGTCAGTTCCTGAAGCGTATAAGACCTGCCCACATGATGCACACCACTTTCGGCCCACACTGTTCTTCCATTTATTAAAGTCAGCATGAAATGCAAGTTATTACTAATCCTAAATGTGCCACGTGTCCATACTGCACTAAAATGTAAAACTCCACAACCTTGGATACGCACAAGATACCCGCCGCGAAGTTTCTTGGACGAACAGTTCTTGACAATAAAAATCCAAACAGACAAGCACACAGAGATTCCTGCTTTTATTACAGATGATAAAATATTCAGCCCCCACCTTCTGAAGCTTTGAACATTCGATGTTGATTACTACTGAAGCTTCAAAGCTCAAAAATTGGTAATCAGACACTACTTTGGACTCTAACCTCAGCGCCGTCATCAGAGCCTGTAGGAGTGGTTTCACTTGAAGCAGTGGCTGCAGGGGTGGACACAGACTGGCTCTTGTTTTCCTCAGCTGGCTTGGTCTCTGACGGCAGAGGTACACCTAACGCCAGCAGTACCTGTGTGATGTGAATACGAAAGTCAAGTGAGACAAGGCCAAGGGGGGATTATAATTCAGACATCAACTCTAAATTTATGTTAATAACGGAAGTTTAAATCTAGCACCCAGTTTATGGCTACAACCATAAGATGAACTGAACACTCACTTTCTGGGCAACATGGAGCTTGGCGCTGCGTTTGGAGGGGCCTGTTGCCTCATACGTTACCCCATCCACCTCTACAGTCATTGAGAACTGAGGCTCATGTTCAGGCCCTGTCTGTGATGCCAATTTGTAAAGAGTCCCAGGACGCAGTTGATTCAACTTCATCAGGGCATTTGCTGGCTCTTTCCTTTCTTCTAGGAGAAACCACAGGTATTATGGACAACCAATGTGACTGACCTTTATTTATTTATGGTTTAATGCCATATCAAGCAGTGCTGCCATCAATCAATCAATCAATCAATCAATCAATCAATCTATCAATCAATCCATCTATCTATACTATATATACTTATATCTATCTATCGAACTATTTCTATCTCTATCTATCAATCTATATCCATCTATCAATATATCAATATCAATATATCCAATGCAGTCTTCAAATCCGTCCCAGGAAGGATCAACATTTATCCTTTTTCTCATTAGCATTTTCCTGATGACTTTATGAATATGATTATTTTACTCAGTTTTTTAATCTTTGAAATGATTTTGACTAATGAATAAAGTTAACACATTGCCTAATTTAGGAACGTTCAGTGTCTGATCCCTATCTTTGTCTGTCTATTTTAACTCTATTTTCAAGAGCCATCAAAGCAGGTAATAGGTCACGGAGACCTCTTGAGTGAAACTGCTGAGCCTGATAACTGTAAACAACTGTTTCTATTGCTATTTCGGTAATAATAATGTCTTTAGTGACTTTTCTATATTTGTGGTTAATTATTTTTAAAGTGATTTCTTTTTATGCTAGATAGACTTTGTGTATAATGCTGATTATACCAGTTTTGAACCAGTTTGATAAGACAGCTGAGAATACAAAGAAACAACATTGAGATTTTATAACAGATTGTTCTCTTGCGTGTGTATATGCTTATGAGGGGTCAGCTCTACAGGTCTGACAGGTCTTAGCTCTTAACAGTCTGCAGGTGACCTGACCCAAGCCATCCTGTAGCCATTCCCATCTGGACTCAGATACGACCCCACATTTTTCTTTGCTTTAACCAATCAAAACCCTTTACTAGAGTTGACACCGTTTCTGGTTTTGTGTAAAGAGTATAACCGAAGGGTTGTTGTTATTGTAAGTCAAAAGATCGGCCTGCGAGATCTGCATGAGCGTGAACCCCTTCTGCCATAAAACTGCAAACTATCTTTAGTGGATTTTCTTCATTTTTATTGAATCTCCAACTCTGAGTCTTCTCTTCATCTGACAAACCAGACTTTTATTTCAACTGTTAATCTTCATCCCTCAATCTATGTTTATCTTTCAATCTCTATCTATCAATCCATGTCTATCTATCAATTCATCCATCTAACTATCTTCATCTCTGTGTGTGTGTGTGTTGCAATTTATATACAGTGGTTCCTCGTTAACAGCGGGATGACAGTCTAAAATAGCCCGCAACAGATGAAATCTGCAAAGTAGTCAGTTTTACTTTTTACAATTATTATAGATGTTTTAAGAATGTAAAACCCCTCGCTACACACTTTATACACAGAGAGGCATTAACATTTTCACTCTTTCCTCTCTTTTAAAGCTCTCAAAGTTCAAACCTTCATAAAGGCAAGTCAAGATTTATATAGCACATTTCATACACAGTGGCAATTCACAGTGCTTTACATAAACAGAAATAAAATTGAAGTATACGAAAAAAAAAACAAATAATAAAAAAAACATAAAAACAGGTTAAAATGAGTTAAAACAAGTTATAAAAGAATGAAAAAGAAAAGAAAATAGAAAAATAAGTCCGGTAGAATGAAACTTTTTATGCACGGTTAGCATCTTCCTCTGCCTTTTGGGTGCTACTGTGGGTGCCTTTGATGGCGAAAAATGTTTCGTCGAAATTATGGGGAGAAAACTTGCAAACATACAGTACAGCACTTCAGAGTCACACTGCTAGCCATCGAAGACTCATGTAAATTTGGCAAGCTAAACGCATTCTGTACTGTACCGGAGACACAGCACGGAGGTGATTGATTGTCAGTGGTCTACAACCAATTAGGCGCAAAACACAATGTGCTGTAAAAAAAATAAAAAAAATAAATTTGCGAAACTGCGTGAACCGAGTTTTGGCGGGGACCACGGTATGCTAAAAATTAGTGCAGGAAAATAAGAGCATGCATACCTTTTCTTGGAAACTTCAGCCTCGTTTCAAAATCACCACCATCAAAAGATTCCCTTGGTCTCTTTATTGGAGCATCAGGCACTGTTATTGAATTAAAACCCATGATGTGATGAATTAGCAAATTTGGTCTTTAAAATATAAAAAAAAAATATATATATATAAATTTATTAAGCCTAATACACTGACATGCATAATCTAATAATAAACATTACAGATTAACGCCAATTCAGCAATTTGTTTCACTCCAAAAATCGACAAAGTAAACAATGCCAGGAGTTGTCATGTCAAAAAATTTCTACACTTAGAAGCTATAGAGGTAAATAAAACTACTTTAGTTGCTTTAAAAAGGTACCTCTATGTTGTTCAATCATTCTAGCAGCTTTGGAAGTGAGTCTGTCCATGCCCAAAACTTTGTAAAGCTGTCCAAACGCTGACAGCCGTAATGCAAACTAGGAGTGAGAGGAAAACAGAACATTAAATATGAAAGAACGAAATTGTTTAGCATTGCATTTTAGCTAAAAACAGTCATGCTATAGCGTTAGATTGCAAGTAACCTGTGCACTCTGGGTAATGTCTTCTCTCTGCTGCAATGTAAGATGTACGGCAGCATCTGTGGTGTCGCGCTCACAAGGATCAGAAATGCTAGGACCACCTGTAGAAAAAGATGGGGCTCAGTACAGGGTTCCCACTATAAAATAAATAGCAAATTCCCCGAGTTTCACTCACTAAAAAGCTGAATTTACACAAGCTAATGAACGGAAATGTAGGCTTGTGTTGTGCTTTGCATAATAGTGAAATGGTTTCAGATTGAATAAGATTTTGCCTAACTTTAATAGCTCTTATGAGAACAACAATGGATAAGTAACCTCAGATTTAAATGTAATAAAATATAAAACGGAGGTACTATTTGATTGCCTGTGAAGTGCTACCTATAGACCCTTTAATTGTGGTGATGCCCTTGGCCCATGAACATTTCCTGCTTGTTGATAAACTGTTTCCTAACTGTAACAAGAGGCAATTCATTCCCTCTTGATATTTAAACAGCTGGCATAACATTATCAATATGTGGACATTTTTTGATTCTCGGAAGCTTTGAAAATGAATGTAAACAGGAAATACATTAGGACCATTGTTATAGTTTACATTCCTCAAAACAGTATGTACCCGTGTTTCTCAACCACGTTCCTGGAGGACCACCAGCTTAGCACATTTACCGTGTCCCCTTAACCAAACACAGTTGATTCAGATGATCAGCTCATTACCAGAGACTGAAGGACATGTAATGGGTCTAACAGACTAAGGAGACATCCAAAACATGCAGTGTTGGTGGTCCTCCAGGAATGTGGTTGGGAAACACTGGTCTATGGCCCCGTTTACACTAGTGCGTTTTCGTTTTAAAACGCATAAGTTTAGCTACGGTTACGCCATCCGTCCACACTACGCTGGAGTTTTCAAGGTGCGAAAACGGAGCGTTTTGAAAACGCTGGAGAGGCCGTTTTCATTTTTAAACGCTGCTGCTGCGTCTCAATGTGGATGGAGGGAAATGGAGACCTTTGAAAACAGAGGCGTGGCTGCTGAGATTCGCTACGTGATTGGGGCTTTGGGTCATTTCGTAACCTTTCCTTATTCGTCAAGCGCACATGGCTATAACGGCAGACCAGCCTTGAATGTATTTTCGATAGCCATGGATGTTTTATATTCATTTGTTACTTTAAGTAACAACTCAACCTCGTCGTCAGTCCACAAAAAGACCTCTCTTGCTTACTTTACCATCGGGTTCATCGTTCAACCAGCGTTTGTTGACTAACAATAACCAAATGCCGAGCGAGACACGTGCTTCCTGTTTATACTTAAACACGCATGCCCAGAGTGCGCGAATGGTCACGTGATATACGTTTCTGGTGGAGGGAGATCTGTTGAGATCCGCTAGTGTGGACGCGGATCGTTTTCATGCTAAAACGGTTGGATGGTTAGATAGTAGTTTTTTTATCAGTTTTTCTGTCATGTACTAGAGCACCCGTGTGTAAAATGGTCATTTTGAAGCTAAAGCTCCTAAAATGGATATTACATGCTAACTTTAATTAACAGTTAGTCTTATAGTCAGTTACAGTCTGATTAAAGTGATTGCAAGTTAATGAGCATGAAAGGAATAAAACAGAGCTTTAAAACAGCCTAACCATACATGTAACAACAGGCATGAAACAGAGCAATAAAAATGAGGATATAGAAAAACTACATTTGGATAAACGCAAACTTAAATTTAAAGATCCCATAAAATTAAAGTGAAGTTGTTTAGATGTTAGTATTTGTACTGTTGATTTTTAAGATATCTATAAGCTAGTCTGCTCCAAAACAGTGACAAAATTTGTCTTTAGAATTTATAAAACTCATATATACGGCTACAGCTTGTAGTTTGTCACTTACACCTAAATGGATCAACGGTTTAATTCATATCACCTCATACTTAAAGCATAACCAATCAAACGCTCTCTAGTATCTGACACGTCCCTTCAAGACAATTTTCATTTGATGCGCCTGAGCTCAACCACTCTCAATGGCAGAGCGGCGATAAAACAAAACGCTATTGGCTGTATGGGCTACACAGTTTCACACTCTCTTCGTGTTTAAGTTGTAGGCATGGGACGATAACCGTTTTCAAGGTATACCGCGGTATGGAATAGTCAAGGTTTTGATACCGCCAAAATTTGCTGCTATACTGTTCCTAATGTATGTGTAAGATTTCTTTATTTACTTTTTTTTTAGGTGTAAATTGTAAAGACATCAGTGTTTTTGATACAAATGAAGACAGCAGAAGTCCATGATTCACTTGAAATTATTTAGCCTGACATGTTTACTGCTTTAAATGTTTCTCAAAATAAAACATATTGTGTTCAAAGGGGGAAAAGGTTTTGCTTTTTACCAAGACATTTAAAAAGAATATATTTTAGAGCAGTAAACACAATACCGCCATACCGTGAAACCGTGATATTTTTATCCAAGGTTATCACACCGGCAGAATCTTATACATATATTATATGGGCCGCCATGCCTATTAAGTTGAGATTATGTCAAACATCGAATAAAACTGCACTTCATGGGACCTTTAAAGCAAAAATCAACAATCCCTGACTTTCAATGTCTGGAATAGACTTTTTAAAATACCATATTATTCCAGAAGTCCTCGAAACACAATAAATGATTTGTTTCAGTCTTTACCCTCCATTAGAATCCCTGAAGCAAGACACTCCAGAACTCTCCGGAAAGCCTCTCCAGGACCCAGCAGCCTCTCGCTGGTGGAAATGGCCTTCTGACACAGCAACTCAAGAGTCTGCGGACATTCAAGAACATTAAAAGGCGACCAATGAATTTTCTCTATAAAATCACTCAATGTTGTTTTTGTTTGAGGTGGTCTCACCCAGCCCTTGAGCGGTGCCCATGTTGAAACACGGGAACACAAGTCCCGCAAGATCCGAATCACAATGACACACGACTCAAGCCCGGACACTTTAGCCTACGAATTCAACAAACATCAAACCAGTTAACAACATAACAAACACCTTGAAAAAACAAAAACTTCTAGATGCTTTTAAGAGGTGGTTTTGCATTTAGCAGATCAATCTGGCCAAATTATAGCTTCTGACCCAGAACGAACAAATTGCAACCTGGGTAAGATACATCTGACATTTCAACGAAGAGAGGTCAAACGCAATCCAGTTTAAATCATGTATTGACGTTTCAATTAAGAATCATTTCTCAGAAACAGCTCAATGTGCAAAATGTATTTTCCCCAGGTCAAAAGGTCAGATTAAGTTACAAGTCGACTTTTAGACAAATAAAGACGGATGCAAACCTGGAACCACTTGGCCTGGCGGAGAGACGCCAGAGAAGCCAGGCATTTCTGCCTGTCCAGAGCGTCCTGCGGAGAGCTTTCCGCGCACGGTTCTAGTGACGAATGGAGTAAGAAGACAAGGCACAGTTTGACCAAGGGGGATTCAGTCATCTGGCCAGGGGTAGACGCAGTGTTCCCATGCCCACAGGCAAGAGGAAGAGGGGGAACTGTTCAGGAAGTAATCTAACACAAACTCTACACAATGCTAACAGTATTTCAAGACAATCTTCACAATGATCTACTTCTACAGACATTTCACCCTCTTCTTCTGTAGGCCAACTGCGCCCCCCCCTTCAGAGACAGAGAGTTTCCAGTTGGTCAAAAGTCCAGCGCCCCTAAAATTGACAAACTAGAAGGCTTGGTTGAGAAAGTCAATTTGCAACCACAGGCAACAAAAGCAATATCTTGTTTAAATGAACTCAGCTATGAGCAGGGTAAATACTGCAGCAAAATACAGGTGAAATCTCTGATAGATTAATCCTTAAGCACAAAAATGAAATCAGACTAAAACTCTTACTCATTATAGAATAACAAACAAGCATAATAATAAACAAAAATAGCTTAAACTATCAGTCTAACCCTCTTTTTTTTATTTGCTGCAATGCAAACCCTTCGTATCGCTTAAAATTTGGCGTTCGGAAAAATGCAATGCTCAGCAGAACAGAGCTGAACAATAACGAAGACAACACTTGTAACATTTAAATTCCTGAAAGCACCCAGTATAAATATACACATTTCATCCATCATTAAACAATTTGGTGCAGCAGGAATGTACTGCAGGACTATTATTTTCACTCCTCTGAAGGCGCTGAAGGTCTTTCTGGTCCAAAATTGACAAAAAGTGAGATCATACCTCCGGATGCCTCTTTTTCAACCTGCTCCCTGACCACAGGTGAGGTCAGATGGATGTTGAGTTTCAGAAGGGGCTCCTTCGTGCTTGTAACAATAACAGAAGCTTCCTGGATCGACGGAGTGATGACATATTTCTCTTCAGTCACGTCCTTTCATTGAGAAAAGTGAGCAGAGAAACAGCATGTCAATTTTATTTTCAGAAACACAAGCTGAAATCAATCATTTTGATTGGTTGTTCGTTTTTTTTAAACACATCAATGTACAAGAACAGAAGCAATAGTGATAAAAGCCTCTTCCAATGATGCATCTTCTTATAACTTATATTCAAAATGGTAATGCTTCGTTTACAGTTAGTATATAAGCATTTCAGTTTCTCTTTCTGAGGATTATAGACCAAGTTCTTACACAAGCACAGTACACACGTGCTGCTTTTTTAGTCACCCATTAGTTTTTAGGGGTGTCTCTTTGGGCAAAGAGCAGGATCTTGCCGTCACAGCTTTAAAGTTCTGATTTTCTTCTCAAAAAACACTTTTTTGTTATCAATATTAAATACACTTGTGCTACATAATATATCTGATAAAACCCTCAGTGATTCCCACAGGTTTAGAATATACCTGCCATGGTAGCTGGACTGAAACACATTTTTTACCCATAGCACATAAATAATTAACTATATGCGACAAACAAATCATAATTTGATTTTTTACACTTTTCTTTTTTATTATCCGTTTTAAACTTTTTCTTTTCAAATGGGTTCAAGTAAAAAAATAAATAATAAAAAACTGTTGAAATAAATAAAAAATCCACTATTTCTCTTTAATGCCATTCAGGAGCCATGTGCATCCACTGGCAGGTAAAATCTGCTTCTCTCCATCTCTCATTCAAGTTCAGCTTGCTTTATTGGTGTTACATTTAGTACAGTATTGCCAAAGCATTTTAGATGTATAAAATAGGTAATATCTTAAAATCATCAAATAAAAAAAAAATACAGAGCAAATGAGAAATAAATGACAGAAAAAGAAAAAATTACTAAAAATGAATAACCACAAGTATAAAACGCGTAGATTATTTAAATAAGTGTAATGAGTTGATTGCCCATTTCAAATGGTGTACAAATATTCTGCAGCCAATTTTGATGTAATTTTGTCCTCTCTGAGTAAAGTTTTTCTGAGTCATTTAGATTAAAGAACTAATTATTTAACGTCTCTTTTGCAGCTTTGCGCATAAAATTACCAACAGCTTAGAAAACGAAAAGCAAAATCAAATCCTGGACATTTTAGTTAATTAGTAAAAACGCAAAAGGTGCAGGTCTCTACAGAGGAGGTGAGACTGCCTGTGGAAGTGTTGACAGTTCTCACGCACATAGAACGAGCGGTATGAAACGGGTAAAGGAGAGAAGATTTCCCACTATTTAATTGCCCTCGGATTTTTGTTTTTATTGTTTAAAAGGATGATAATAAAAGTTAAAAAGTGTCACTAAATATACCTGGGCGGCCCACCCAAGTAAAGGCTGTGTGGGAAGCGCTGACCCTGGTAACCGTTCAGAATTTTTTTATGCATATTAGGTTCAAAACAGCTATTTCAGAGCACAGCATAAATGTGTATGTATTTTTCTTAGTGAATATAGACAATATATTCTGATGCATTCAAATAAAACAGTTTGTTAAACCATTATATTCATTAAAACAAGTGTGTGGTCACCTAATATCTTTAGGAATGACAATTAAACTACAAAATTAGCTAATTTTTATATTTCTTGGTTCTTTTGATTTTTCTGTCTCTAAAACAGTCATTTTATTTAATATTTTCCTTAAACATATTAATTGGTGGATACAAAATTTGTTATTTTGTTAAATTAGATCCAGTTTTGGTACTGACTAATCTAATGAACATCCACAAATCTAATATAATTCTACAGCACCGTATAGAAAGTATTCATTTAAAATAGAGAACTTTAAGGGGTGTACTGATTTATGCTGGGTACTGTACTTAAAAAAACATTATAAATGCATCCTTGCTGAACAAACAGTTGTGCATGCCTACTAAAAGCATTAGCCAATTTTCTTAATTTTCTTAATGTAAAGTGGCTGACAAAATTGCTTGGGATATTTTAATGCTTTTAATGCTTTGTTTCATAAACGGGGTCTAAAAGATGGCAAAAAAGAAAGCAAAAATTCACAGAATAACCACAGAATCTAATAAGCAATGCGTGAGAAATAACCTTTATCAATTCTGAGAGTTTTCCAGAGACCAGCCTGAGCAGAGAGCTGGTAGGTGCATCCCTGGTGAGTAGCACCAACTCTAAGTCCAAGTCATCTTTCAGCAGGAGTCCTTTAGCCACCAGGCCTACTCTCAAAACACCACGCAGTTTACTTTGTGAGGACTTGCTGCATGGGAAAACAACAACAACAACAAGAGATAGGGAGCATGAGTCTTTACTTCAAACAAAACTGCAATATGATGTGTCCTGCAATTACTTAATAATCGAGGATTAATACTGAGTGTGTGTCGTTATTACTTTGGATTAGGTTTAAGAGTAGAGTAATATGCTGGTGTTTAACTGCATTGCTTTAATGCATTCCTGCATTGGGCTCTCGCATACTTTCTGCTACTTTATACTGTAGCTATAGTGGGCATTTCTCTCGGTCTCGCGATGAACGCAGTTGACCAATCACAACAGACTAGGCCATCGGTCCAATCAGCACAGATTAGCTTCATTCTAAGGAGGGGTTTGGGAACAAATGAATCGCTGAACGAAGCATATAGGAGTCGCTGGGATAATTAGGTAAAAATAAACGCAGATTATAAGACAATGAAAGTGTTTTTTGACCTTGCATGCATATCAGCATGTTGTCGGTGACCCCCAAAACCAAATTATTACCGTTTTAATGCAAGATAGGGGCTCTTTAAAAGCGAAAGCAACAAATGCTGCTTACAAAAATACTTTTTTTTTTAATCTCAAGCTCTTGAAAGCAGCAGGCTGTGGGTGCACGAGCATCGCACTTGTCTAGTCTATTTCAAAGAGAAGCAATCGCACCCGTTGTGTTTCCTGGCATGGTTTATTTGTTCAAGAAACCAGGAGTGCGCAAGCTTTTTAAACAATCGCATACATTACAACTGATGTGCGCGACCCTAAAGCCCTCGTCAGAGAGCAAGGATAGCCTGTGTGATCATCCTCTCATTCGATATTCAGCTACTTTCATACAAATATAAATAAATGCACTAGGAAAAATTACAGTTAAGCCCAGCACATACCTTTCAGTATCAGTGTCACTGGCATCTTTTTTCTCTTTTTCATTAAACCAATCCGAGACGGCCTTCATTGCAAACTCCACATGAGACACCATGTTCTGCACAGCATCCAGTTGCTCTGACGATGGATATATCGTTGTGTGCTTGGCCCGTAAATAGCGATCTTCATTCACAAATGTTCGCTGAGGTGGTGGCCTCATTGGTGGCAGCGGCTGAGGAAAAGAAGAGTTAAATTGAAAAACTGGTTAAAATGCTGATTCAAGGTCTCTTATTAAGCAATCAACTATGAATATCAAAAGGATAATCTAACAAAAAAGTGAGAGAGAATTAAATTGTTTTGATAATTAAATAAATCTCAGAGAGACATACTTCGTCTGGGTGCAAATTCTCCTCCTCCCACTTCCTGTACTCAACGATGTAGTCATTGTACTGCCTGAGGTCTTCTTCATAACACAAGCAATCATACCAATAACGCAGCTCTTCATACCTACAACAAGAATGTCATTTCATCATATCTTTATGAACAGACATTGATCACTCATCCTACGCATGACAAAACGTGCCTCACAAGTACAGAATTTACAGACTTCCCAAACTTACGATTAGGGCCAGACGGAATCTGTGGACATTTTTTGCTATTTCTGCGCAGAATTGTGTTAAAAACTTGCAGATTTAGCGGAATGATTTTGGGAGTATAACTAAAACTTTAATATATTAAATAAAAAGTAATACCTTTTTAACTTTTATTTAATGTCATATTAGATCCACTTTATATGGTAAACAAAGCAAGTCTATCATGTAAAATATCTACTAAAAGACAGAAAATAATAGTTTACAAACTGTATTGTAAATAAATTATATGAATAGTTTCATATTAGTTAGTAATATTACTGAAATTAATTTAAAAAACTCAATGAAATATAAATTTACATACATTTACACAAGCAACTAAACAGAATTAATGAAAAAACTGCAGAAATCTGCTCGCAGATTTATGATTAATATTTTCAAGATGCAGAAATGTATGAATATTGGACAAAGCTTTAAAAAAATAAAGTTAAAACTGTTAAATTAATGATTAATTTAAAAATGACTATAAATGTATATTTTTTAATGTAAATTAAAGAAAATAAACATTAACTTGGAAAGCTAATTATGAAACATACACCCATACACAAACGTACAAACAAACACACACACACACATACATAAAGATAAAAAAAACTAATTGCATTTTACATAAAAACTAAAATAACAAAATAATTAACAAAAATTTACGCAAAATAATCAAACTTTACAAACATTTTTTTTTAAATTAAAACCAAATCTAAAAGAAAAAAATTAATAACAATTACAATAACGACACAATGATATCTGTATTTACCGCTCGTAGTCGTGCGGGTGGAGGTGGTACCCCTCCTGCATGAGATTATCCCAGTGCAGCAGCTCCTCGTAGGCCTGGTGCTCGTCCCAGGCGGGCGGTGGTCGAGGTGGAAGAGGTCCGTCCCTCCGTCTCGGAAAATTCCTCATTTGAGCCATATTCCTCACACGATTACCTTCAAATGGGATATTGTTCATTGTAAATAAAGGACTGAAAGTACAACTCTCCTAGCGTGAGCTTTGACGTGCTAATAAGCAATTTAGTTATGATAAACTGTGTTTTAAAATTTCTGGTGGATTCCCAATAAATGTAAACTTAATAAAACCGCAGACATTAATAAAATACACGCTTGTAGAGCGTCTAACGCGTCTTTGGATAACGTATACAGCTGTTAGTGAAGCACGTTAGCACGCGCGCGAACAAATCATTTGGTTATACGAATAACGTGCAACAAGCATTCATATTTACCTGCACAGCTTCTAATGTTATTAAAAAATCTTCAAGACCACGCAGACTTTAATATGCAGTGTCCATGTATTTGTTTTCAAATCTAAAAAGATTTGTTGCACACACAGTTGGCTCAGTTTACTGAATGAAAGCGTAAAATGCTCCACTTCCGGGCCACGCTCTGACCCTTTCGCGCATGCGCACTCGTTTTATTGTTTACATTGAGATGCGCAAAGTAGGACCCGTGGGCCAAAGTTGACCCATTGTAACCTTTGATTTGGCTCTCTTATCTGAGAAGAGAGTGAGAATGATGCAGAAAGTTGGGGAGAATGCCTTTAACAGAGGTCGTAATATCTAATTTGTCGTAACCTTTTTTGTTTGCAAACTGATATCAAATGTTGTACATTAATCTGAGTTTTTAAAATGTAAATACTGTCACTCGATTGATAGAGCACTGTGAAGAAGACATTAGCAAGCAAATCAAGGTAAAAAACTCCATTCGGTTACAAATGAGTTATAAAGGTTATTATAAAATGTAATGTAAAATATACTGGATTAATTAATATAAAGCAATATTTCTAGTTATTTAAAAATATTAATAAATGAAAAAATTACACATGGCAACTTCATTTACCCTCGGCCCACTAGCCTCTATCATGTTTGGTTTTTGGCCCTTCATAAAAAAATGTATGGGCCTCGTTTACCCTACATGCTTGTTAATTCTTAGTAATATTGTGTACTGATCACAAACATCTAGTTATTCAGTAAGCATGAAGGTTTGAGTATATTTATTATTTTTGATGTAAAAAAATCTGCATAATTTGAAAAGGGTTAGGGTAATTCATTACATCCAATTCACATGATTTATTTGTAGCTCGAGCCTCAAAATGCTTTACTTACAGTTAATGAAGCAAATTAGTCATGAATTGTGAAAAAAAAAAGAAATAGTACCAGTAATGAAATTGACATACTTGTTTTGTTTTATTGTGTATACTTTTGCCATGTAAAATAACAACAAAACCACCTCCAGAAAATTGGAGTAGAAACACAGGAAATAAATTATACAATAATATGAATATTATTATTCACATAAGCAATTTGCACCTTTACATATATGCAGGATATACATTAGTGGAAAACGCAGTCTCCCCTCTATATACATTAAACTATGAGTTTACTTCACAAGATCGTGCTGTACAAAATCTCTGATGGGTGAACTTTACACAACCTTTTTATTAAAGTGAAACAAACACTTATATTTATGTTTAGTGCCACTTTTCACTGGCATGCCAGTTTTTGTACCCAATGATTTCATCATAGTAACAAATGGCTAAATGAAAACATAGTCCCAGGCCACATCGAAGGTTACTTTACTAGGTAATCATGGCCAAAGAGAAAAGGGTCTGCCTGCAGATGCAAGCAGAGACTGCATGCAAAGCTTTTAATGCTTACGCCTAACCAGTCCCTAACCCAACCCCTCACAGTGACGTCACTAGCTCAATTGAGTGCATGTGCAAATCTGCATCCGGATACGGCCAATGACAGCAAATACTGTAATTGCTGATTTCTTTTACACAGTATGTTTTTGGCCAAAACTTTTAGGACTCTGTAGTGAGGAATGTCCATCTCATGCTTTGTCTTTGTGCAACTTTTTGTGCAAATTACTTTACATTCTGAAGACATGCTGTAATTAAGCGCTCCTCTAATGAAATGAAATATCTCTTGTGCTTTGTATTTCAATCCCATTATCGGTTTGTATATTTAATTTCTATCTACTTCTCAATTAATTCTGATTAGGTTGACTTAAAGGTGCAATAGGAAACTTTGGAAAATGCTAACGTAAGCCTGATAGCATTGAATGTTTACGTCCCACCCATCTAAAGCCATGCCTCCCGAATGCATAAAAGTGCACTAGAGTAGACAACATCACTACAATACATCACGTAACATTCACCAGGGAGAAAACTTAATAGTACAGTTAGTAATTACAATACCGAACCTAAAACAAGAAAGTAGGTTGTTGATGTTCACCTGCAATTCTGAGCAATGATGCAATACTTTCTGCGTGAACAAGTTGAACTACGCAGAGGTATGCTAAAACCTACAGGCAGATAGGATAGCCTATAACAATGTTCAGACCGAACGTTTTGATTGAAAAAACTTTTCTTAGTGCTACACCTTTATGTTAAAATACATATAAATACATTGTCGCCTCACAGCAAGAAGGTCGCTGGTTGAATCCCGGCTGGGCCAGATGGCATTTCTGTGTGGAGTTTGCATGTTCTCCCGATGTTGGTGTGGGTTTCCTCCGCGTGCTCCAGTTTCCCCCACAGTCCAAACACATGCACTATAGGTGAACTGGAGAAACTAAATGGACTGTGTGTGTGTGTGTGTGTGTATGTGTGTGTGTGTGTGTGTGTGTGAATGAGTGTGTATGGGTGTTTCCCAGTGATGGGTTGCAGCTGTAAGGGCATCTGCTGTGTAAAATATACGCTGGATTAGTTGGCGGTTCATTCCGCTGTGGAGACCCCTGATGAATAAAGGGACTAAATCGAAGGAAAATGAATGAATGAATGAATACATTTGGACCACTTAATATAATGATTGCTATCAGGATGAGAAGAAACTTCCAACCAGTAAACAAAAATAGTTTCTGAAGACAGTCACCTATTGCACCTTTATATATTCATGCTAAATGAACCAAAACACTAGATGTCATAAAATATGGCCATAAAAAGGAGTGTGAACATTGTTGTTTTCATCATTAATGATGTTAACCATTGAAATAAAATTAAAGAACAAACTGAAATGACGTAATTTTGAACAAAATCCACACTTTTGGGGAAGTTAGTTTTGGCTCCTAAACACCTTTGAGCTACCATTGGTCCATCGTCGTTTCTCATTCAGTTGGTCAGCGGGATAACAACATCCAAAACAACAGCACTAGCCACAGGAATACACTGGAGAAAAACTAAAAAAGAACTTTGTTTGAAGTATATCAGGGCTTTTACAATTAAATATGGACATTGGAAACACATCTCCTTGCAGCAGATCCTTATTTGTGTTTTTGTAGGAATTCCTGCAGCTGTTTTTATTCCTTTGTATGTTATATGATCTTCATGAGTGATAAAAATACCAGATTTTATTTCAGATGTTTGACGTTACATTACAAGAACTGTGACATGTTATTTTATCTTTAGATTTGGTCTAAAATGTACAACACAGACTCATTGTGAAAACGTATTTCTGTATACATTTCTGGAGAGCGCTTATTATGTAGCCAGAGGTACGTATGGCTGCATTTAACTTTTAAAACGAACGCTATGGGGCGATTTGACACCACTGATTGCTTCTTTTTTTTTTGTGCTTACCAGCTGACCGCTTACCTCCGTTTGAACAGCTTTTCGGCTGTTACCAGTTTGTCCAGTGGCTCGCTGCATATGGTGGCAGACTTGGGAAATAGAGAAAGTTGACCGCGACGACAAGTTCGAGTATGGCGAAAAACAGTTCCAGAAGGAATAAAATAAAATAAACAATGTAATAACAGGGTGAGAATGTGGTAAGATCTGAAAATGTGGTAAAAATCAGGCGGTTGCGAGGGCTTTTCTTTTTCTGGATTGCTTTTATGAACACTATCAGTTTATTTTAGGAAAGGGGATCGGTCGGTCAGTCAGTTGGTCAACAGCTGGTCAATTTACTTGAGAACAGCAGATGCAAATGGCACTTGTGAGAAAAATTTGAGCTCTGAAAATGCATACACAGTGGCCTCTGGTGGATTCGCGAAAACAAAAACTGCAAAAAAACTTCCTTCCTGGGACATATTTTGCGCTCTGCAGATGTATACAAGGGTACAAATAAATAATAAGCCTGGGTTGAAAAGTTACAGCATAATTGCTAAGTGAACTTTCACTTAGGACTAAATTCATCATCTTCTTTGGGTTTTGGCCAAAAGTTCCAAGAGAACCAAACTACAAGTGTGAACACACCCTTAGCAGATCAGTCGTTTATTTGCAGAATCTTACACTCAGACTCTACTGACAGGATTCTTCTCTGAGCTGGGAAATGAATGGATCTCCCAGCAGCGGAGAGTGCTTTCCTTCAAGTCTGTTTGACGCTTGGTGATGAAGTAAATCTTTTGGAGGACAGAACGACGGAGAAGGATGTAGACCCATGGGTCCAGGATCTGGTTCCAGGACGCTATTCGCACACCCATTATCATCAGGGTCTTGTAGGTAGCAAGGTCGTCTCCAATGGAGCGCTCGTATGACTGCTTGACTGTAATTAGGCCAACAATCTAGATTTAAGAGACAAAGACATAACACCATTAATGCTGTGATCAGCACAAAATATTCAGCTCCAGTAAATCTATATTTCAGTCAATTACAATATTTACTTATACTCTCTGTCATTTGTAGTATAAATTAGTGATTAACTTTATACTAAATTTAAGTACGCTGTTTTATAGTATGGGCGCCACTGTGGTTTAGTGGGTAGCACGATCACCTCACAGCAAGAAAGTCGCTGGTTCGAGCCTCGGTTGGGTCAGTTGGCATTTCTGTGTGGAGTTGTTCTCCCCATGTTCGTGTGGGTTTCCTCCGGATGCTCCGGTTTCCCCCACAAGTACAATGATGTGGTATAGGTGAATTGGGTAAACTAAATTGTCTGTAGTGTATGTGTGTGAATGGGTGTGTATGGATGTTTCCTAGAGATGGGTTGCAGCTGGAAGGGGATCCGTTGCGTAAATTATATGCTGGACAAGTTGGCGGTTCATTCCGCTGTGGCAACCCCAGATTAATAAAGGGACTAAGTGTCACGATCACCAGCGATCTCCACTGTCAGAGATCGCTGCTTGAATCACACATACTTCCGTGAACTACAAATCAGCCGCGTTAAGAACTACAACTCCTGTCATGCAGCACACACACACACTCCTGTTCCATATCAGACTTATTGCATACACACCACCGGAGGACCGTCATGACTGATTACACACACTACAAAAGCAGCACACACACTCTCAGACACCGCAGTAGTATTTTTCTCTGTTTGTGACTTTTCAACGTGTTTTCTTTGTTCCAGTTTTTCCGTGTTTTAGATCTTAGCCTTGCTCTTAGATATTCCTTGCCTGCCGCCAGCCTTTTTGATCTCATGCCTGTTCTTGACTACGATTTTTGATTTTGCCCTTTGATAAATTGCTATACTGTTTTTTATATTAAAATCTGCGATTGGATTCCTGCCTCCGTTGTCATTGTCACTCCGCCGTAACACTAAGCTAAAAAAGAAAATGAATGAATGAATGTTATAAGTACTGAGTGCATGTCAGATTATTGCTGACCTTACATTTATTCATTTTCTTTCAGCTTAGTTCCTTATTTATCAGGGGTCGCCACAGCAGAATGAACCACCAACTATTCCAGCATATGTTTTATGCTGTGGATGCCTTCAGCTGCAACCCAGTACTAGGAAACATCCATACACTCTCACATTCAAATACTTTCATACACTAGGGACAATTTAGCTTACCCAATTCACCTATAGCGCATGTGTTTGGACTGTGGGGGAAACCGGAGCACCCGGAAGAAACCCACGCCAACATGGAGAGAACATGCAAACTCCACACAGAAATGCCAACTGGACCAGTCGGGACTCGAACCAGTGACCTTCTTGCAGTGAGGTGACAGTGCTAACCACTGAGCCACCATGCCGCCCTGTAGACTTTAAATGCTATCAGAAATTGGACATGAACAGCTTTGAAAATGTTGATTATTTAAGCCAAGTTTCAGAATTGGGCAGAGTTGAGCCCACTGATCGTTGTTGAATGTCACACAAATGGGTACAAAAAAACCCAAAATGGCTTAAAAAAAACATCAAAAACACATTTAAAAAAATGCAAATCTATTTGATCTCAATTGACTACTGTGATATCAAAACAACATCAAATTGACATTCATTGACATCAAGTTTACTGTGCTGTAATAAATTTTGCAATTATTTTTTGAGGCTAATGTTAATTTGTTTGGTCATTTCGACATCAGGGCAGTTTACGTGCATTGTACATGTAATACAATATAACACAATTGAAATTACAATATAATATAATACAATATAATATGATTACGATTGCATACAAAATCCAGTACAAATTTGGAATTATGCGTTTAGATGAATAAAATGTTTTCCTAACATTTTCACTATTTTGGTGGTCAAAAGGGCATCGATATGTAGATGTCAAATGGACGTCAACATTTAGACACTGAATCGATTTGCCTTTTGATGAGTTTTCTGTGTGAATGATGAGTTCTACAGAATTGCTGCATGACTTCACAGTTTGTGTCACAGCTTTGTAACGGTCCCCATGCAAAGGCATCACGACAGCAACCCCCCTCATATGCAAGATGAAAGCATTTTACAGCTATGACAATTAGTGCTTATTATTCAGGGTTTCTGCAGGTTTTATCAATCAAATTTAACACTTTTAAGACCCTTTTAAGACCATCAGGAATGAAATTTCAGACTTATACGGCTAAATGCTAAGGATGTTTTTCCAATAGCCAAGTTAAAACTTTAAAAAATAAAGACAAATGTTATTAATTAGCGCATACTGGTAAAAAGAGTTCATAAATACATTTTTGTTAAAAGACTTATTGAGATGTAATGCTGGTGATTGGATGGGTCATTGCCCGATTGGGTAACTTTACATGCAAAATAGAAAATGCAGACCTGTTTAAAATTATTTAAGACCTACTAGATAATATTTAAAGACCCTGCGGACACTCTGTTATTAAACTCTTGGTTTTACCCCAAAACAAATGATTTTGCCATGATTTTTTCATCATCAACTTGTTCCAAACCTGTTTGAGGAAAAAAAAATAGCCTTGAGTGCTATTTTTGGATGGAAATGGCTGCTTTATTCCAACATTCTTCAGAATATCTTGTTTCATTAATTCATTAATTTATTCATTCATTTATTCATTCTTTTCTGCTTAGTCCATTTATTAATCAGGGGTTGCCAGAGTGGAATGAACCACCAACTTATCCAGCACGTTTTATGCAGTAGATGCCATTCCAGCTGCAACCCAACACTGGGAAACATCCATACACTCCTGCATTCACACACATACACTACGGCCAATTTAGCTTATTCAATTCAACTATAGCGCCCAGATGAAACCCGAGCCAACACAGGGAGAACATGCAAACTCCACACAGAAATGCCAACTGGACCAGTCGGGACTCGAACCAGTGACCTTCTTGCAGTGAGGTGACAGTGCTAATCACTGAGCCACCATGCCGCCCCGTTGACTTTAAATTCTATCAGAAATTGGAATAGTTGGCGGTTCATGTTGCTGTGGCGACCCCTGATAAATAAAGGATTAAGCCGAAGGAAAATGAATGAATGAAATAGTAAAGCTCCAATGATTTAATATCTTTATGAGTTTTCTTATTATGTTGAAACCAAAATATATTTTGAAGAATGTACGAAATCACTGACCTCCATAGTAGGAAAAACAAATACCACAGAAGTAAATGGTTTTATGTTTACAATATTTTTCACAATAAATTATTTTGTACTCAAAAGTTCAGAAGAAAGAAACTCAAACTCAAGTTTGTGACAAGTGATTGATGAATAAATTATGACAGAATTTTCAATTCTGGGTAAACTATCCCTTTATAGTTCACATATAGTTGAAGGCAAAATTATTAACATTAAAATGTATTTATTTATTATTTTTCAACTATTTAACAAGTGATGTTTAACAGAGCATGAAAGATTTCCATAGAATTTCATACTATTTTTTTTCTTCTCGAGAAAGTCTTTTTTCTTTTAAACTGGCTAGATTTAAAAAATGCCAAAACAATTTTAATCAATACGTTTTTAATCAATAATTTTAGTCAATATTACTAATATTATTCACAATTGATTACAAAACAAACTAGTATTATCCAAGAAGTTGCCTAATTAACCTAGTTAAGCCTTTAAATTGCATTTTAAGTTGAATAGTATCTTGCATAAAATAAAATACAAAAAAGTCACAGAAGGGCTAATAATTTTGACTTTAACTGTAAAGTCACCTTTTTCTTTGACTCTAAGGAACAAATTAACTGCTTCACATAATCTCAACTTTTCATTTCTTAATATTATGATCAATGTATTTATTGAGTGTGCATATCTTCAAAGCCTGACATGCAATCGCTCATGCTCACCAACAGAGGGCTCCAGCAGATACAAGATGTGACCATGATGCCCACAAGCTGCACCACCATCTCAATATCATGAGATCTGGCTGACCGTCGGTTGCACGGTTTCTTTCGTATCCTTGCTAGCACCAACGTTAGTCCGCTTATGGTGTTACAAACCAAAGCAACAGCAAGAGAGGTCAACCCCAGTCCTGAAAACAGCATAACAAATGCCATATCTGCCTTCTCGGTGTCCTCCAGCACTTTAATAAAACACCAGGTTCCAGGGTATTGGTAGGTATATGAACCCAGCTGAAAACATGGCAGAAGGGCAACACAAAGCGCTGCCAGCCAGATAATAGAAAGTGAGAGTTTAGTCCTTGTAATTGTAACAAGCGAAGCATGAAGAAGTGGTTTTGTTACTCCCAAACACCTCTCAGCTGCCATGGCACAGCCAAGAAAGAGCGGACACAGTCCGAAAAACACCATGCTGCCTCCTAGGAACTGGCACAATGGGTCGGCCCTGTTGTATTCTTCAGCCGGGACACCTCCAGAAAGATACAGCCTCATGACTATTGCACCAGGAATGACATGTCCCACAAAGTCTGTGGCCACCAGAGAGCCGGCGAACAGGAGAAAGGCTTTGGAACGTCGGCGGAGGCGGGCATACGCATTCGCCAGGATGAGAAGAGCCACAATGTTAGACAAAATCCCCAGGGTCATGGAGAGCATGGCAGCTATAGGCCCGCTCAGTATGGGTCTGCTCGAGGTGACATTTGAGGGTTCGGCGAGTGATGGAGAGTCGCCCTGTCCTTCCCATTGACTGCGGTTGGAGAATGGGTTGAGTGGCACAGCGCCTGATGTATTGGCGTGATGCATGGCTAGCTGTGAGGTGTGTTTATATGCTGCAGGGCTCCCATCTTCAGGTAGAGCTGTGGATAGAAAAGAGAAATAAATACAGTTGAAGAATTATTAGCCCCCCTATATATATATATATATTTATCACTGATATCTGTTTAATGGAAAGAACACATTTCTAAACATAATAGTTTTAATAACTCACTTCTAATAAATGGTTCTTTTTGTCTTTATCATGATGACAGTGCATAATATTTTACTAGGTGTACTTCAAGATACTAGTATTCAGTTTAAAGTGACATTTAAAGGCTTAACTAGGTTAATTAGGTTAAAGTAAGGGTAATTAGGCAAGTTATTGTATAACAATGGTTTATTCTGTAGACAATAAAAAAATATTGCTTAAGGGGGCTAATAATATTGACCTTAAAATGGTTTAAAAAATTAAAAGCTGCTTTTATTCTAGCCGAAATAAAACAGATATGACTTTCTCCAGAAGAAAAAATATTATAGAAAATACTGTGAGAAATTCCTTGCTTAGTTAAACAGTATTTAGGAAATATTTGAAAAAGAAAAAAAATCACAGTAGGGCTTCAACTGTATAAATGTGAGAACGGGTCATTTCGAAGAGTTCAGCATTTGAGAGTCATGGCTTTCAGTTGATGTAGATTAAAGGGAAAGTTCACCTAAAACTGACATTTCTGTCATAATTTACCCGCCCTTTATTTTTTCCAAGCACATTTGACTTTATTTTCTGCTGACGATATTTTGAAGAAAGCTGGAAACCTGTAACCATTGACTTCCACAGGAAAAACAAATACTGAGGATGTCAATGGTTACAGGTTTTCAGCATTCTTTTAAATATCATCTTTGATAGTCAACAGAAGAAACAAACTCATAGAGGTTTGGAACCACTTGAGTAAATAGTGAGTAAATGCTCATTTTAGGCTGAACTATCCCTTTAAATTTATGTGTATTTACCCTGAAAAAAAAATTGGTGTAGACAGAAAATGTCTAAACTTCACAAGGAAAATAAAATTGTGTTTAGTGACACTTTAAATTATTGTCATTTATTAAATCTTATCGTATCACTTATTGATTAGTTAAGGACAACATTGTAAGCCCTCCTCTGAAATTGTAATTCTTTTTAAAATACTTTCCAAGTGCAGTTTGATAGAGTGATTTTATCTGGTATTGGGAAACACCCACACACTTATTCACACACATACACTACGGCCAGTATAGTTTATTTTATGCACCTATGCTGCATGTCTTTGGACTTGAGGGGGAAACCAAAGCACCCGGAGGAAACCCAAGCGAACACAGGGAGAACTAGCAAACTACACACAGAAATGCCAACTGACCCAGTCGGGACTCAAACCAGCGACCTTCTTGCTGTGAGGCAACAGTGCTAACCACTGTGCCACCAATATAGCAGTTTTATATTTTATAATTATTATATTTTAATTCCAGCAAGACTAAAAGATTTAAGACTTTTTCCAGAAGAAAATATTATAGTGTGAAAAATTGCCTTGCTCTGTTAAATATTGTTTGTGAAACAGTTAAAAATAAATTAAAATTTCACAGGAGAGCTAATAATTTTTACTGTAACTTATAAAACGAATAGTTCCAGTCATTGGTGGTGCTGATTGGTTGAGCTGCAAAACTGTTGTAAATTGCTCTACAAACAGGTGTGACTGTTGTTAACCAACCATTCCACTATCAGTACTGAGCCAGAGAAACTGTTGAGTAACTTTTGCAAGCCTATATGGAGTAAACATTTCATAGTTAGGCTTCGTGTTGCCATGGTTTACAATCGATTTATAACAGTTAAGGGTGTTATACATTCACAGCAAACCACAGCTTCTTGGAGCTTTTTTGTTTTAATTTTACAGAAAACATCAACAAGTAAATACTTAACTCAACCAAAATGTTAATTTTAGTTTAGTTTTAGTTGAAACAACCCAGCATTAAAAAAAAATTTTTTTAATGAATTAATAAGAATGTTGTTATTATTTTGGCAGAAAACTGCAAGGAAACTTTCCCTTTTAAGATGCTTCTCTTTCATTGACTGCAGATTTATAAACCGCATTGAGCAGATGTTTGGCACAGTCACAGGTTGTGTTTTCAAATGGTCAAATGGTCAAACTCTGAGCAGATGCAGTTCATATACAGATCATTGAACCGAGCCTCTGTGAGTCTCTGAAAAGACTGTAACGACGAGCTGCTCACGTGAACAGACCACATTGTGCTACACATCAGATTACACATTTTGATAATTACAACTCAACATTTATGACTTGATAATAACACTAAATCCTATTGTGTTCTCATGTACTGTTATATTGTTATCAGTCTACTGAAAAATATTTCTTATTTTATATACGACCCACTCAAACTTTCTGTATCAACAGGAAATCTGTCAATCTCAGTTCTATCTATCTATCTATCTATCTATCTATCTATCTATCTATCTGTCTGTCTGTCTGTCTGTCTGTCTGTCTGTCTGTCTGTCTGTCTGTCTGTCTGTCTGTCTGTCTGTCTGTCTGTCTGTCTGTCTATCTATCTACATACACAAACATTTAAAATTTAAAGGCAAGAACTATTTAGGGCCACACCAAACATCTTACATGTGAGAGAAGCAGGCATGTTCGGACAGAGGCTCCTGACAGCCACAAATCATTTAAAACATTCCTCAAGGTTCCTTCTCCTGCCTTTTACCTGTCAATATTATTCCTGTAGTAAACATCTTTCTTTAATAATGCTACAGTGAGGCATACTGAGCCATATTTAGCTGGATACATGGATACATTAAAAAGCACTGATCCAGGAAATACATAAATAAGTTGCATAGTTCCTCTTGGTTCCTGCTGTGACGCTTGGCAATTGAGGTAAAGAAGGTTTTATGTTTACACATTCGTTGAGTGACAACTTGTGACAAGGTCCCTATATTGCTTACCATGCTACTTTGAATATTGGGTCAGAGATAGAATGCAGGTATGACTGACTTCAAAAAAATATTAGCACTATTTAATACACTAAACAATGTTGTATTATGATATGAGCTGCAAATATGATTCCACTATTTAGAATTCGCAAATTTTACTTTTATGAAAATATAAAATTAAGGAGAAAGTCTGAATATTCGAATATAAAGCTAACTTTACCTCAGTCACAGTCAACATAACAACTATGGTCGGTGAAGAGCAAACGCAACTGCTTACCGTCATTATCGAATATCCATTAAAACATCATTTCCATGAAGATCGCCTGCGTGCGTAAAAGTTAAAAAATTTACTATATTTTGTAGACAAAATAATATATATAATTGTACATGAAAGGGCATTCCAGTTTAACCTAAATAAAATATATAAATTGCTGTTTTAAGAATAACTTATTACAATGTTGGCTGAGATGAACGCAGAAGGGAAATGGTGCATCCTCGTATCCAAAGATTGCATTCGAGCAGCTGGTTATTTTTAGTTCAGTTTCAGGAAAAAGTAGTGAACTATGTCCAACATATGGTGAAAAAATAGTTCTCCTCAAGAGTCTGGTTATTAATGAGGCATTGCGGATCTTTAGCTCGGTAGTTTTCTCGGTGGTTTGTTCCAGCAGCAGAAGCGCGCGCTCGGATCAGCAGCTTCAGTTCAGTGTGTTTCTGACGGCACATGCGGGAGACTAAATAACCCCTCCCCGATGAAGATCACTGCTGTAAGGTGAGTGTAAATCACTTATCAGTATGAGAGCTACATCAAGACGAAGATGAAGCCGTTTAAAGCCATAAAACACGTGATAATGCGAATGACAGAAAGGCGCCAACCCTCATAATGCATTCGACATATGTATCCAGTGTTGGTTGTAATTAAAATTACTGTAATTAAATCCACTCAAATCTCTAAGGCATTCGTTTCATTTTGATGTAATTTAATTAGAGTTAATTATAATGTACTTGCCCTAAATACTGTAAATAAATGCTACTATTCAGGATAAATCAATTCAGAGAAGCAGAGTAATTCAACTAAACAAGGTTAGCAATAATTTAGCTAATGCTAAGAAGAAACTATCTAATGCTAACATATGTTTTGTATGAAATATGGTGCTATTACTTAGAACTGTTTTGTGTTTTGATATATATGATGTTTAACTTTTCTTACACATTATATTGTTTTTAAACAAAGCTGAAAAGTCCTATATTTGACTCACATTTGAAGAATTAAGTTTAATTTCTTTAGTCTCCGAGATGTAGATGAATTTTATGTATTCAAGTTGGATTACTTATTGAGAAATTAAGTTACTTTTCAGATAAAGTAATTAGAAAAGTAATTTAAGTAGAACTTTAACTATGTAATTAGTCAGGTAAATCCTCAAAGGTAAAGATGTAGGCAACTTTAAACGTCATTCACATCAGCCGGTGGCTACGTTGTTTCACTATATTAACAATAAAATGAAAACATGATATAAGTAACTGCATATTTTCATTTTGATATTAACTACACAGAAACCAAAAATGTTAAGCCATCGTGTAGCTACATATTAATATGATCGTCATCTTCACTGTATGCATATTCATAACAAAACTGAGCCTATAGTTTTTTTTCAATTCACCTTTATTTGCATAGCGCTTTTGCAATGTAGATTGTGCCAAAGCAGCTTTACATAGAAGGTTATAGTAAATTGAAACAGTGTCAGTCCAGTTTTCAGTGTTGGAGTTCAGTTTAGTTCAGTTCAGTGTGGTTTGATATTCACTACTGAGAGTCCAAACACTCAAGAGCAAATCTATCGATGTGGAGCTCTACAAGACCCGAACCATGCAAGCCAGTAGCAACAGCAGCGAGGAAAAAACTTAACCAATTGGCAAAAGTGAAGAATTAAAAAACCTCGAGAGAAACCAGGCTCAGTTGGGCACAACCATTTCTCCTATGGCCAGACGTCTTGTTCAGAGCTGCAGTCTATGCGCCGGAGGCTGGAGAACTGGAGGCTAGTCTTGTCCTTGGAGGGTCACAGGAATCAGTCTCATGCTTGCTACTCCGCCATGCACCAAACAGCTGCTCAGGATACAGCGTGGTCCAGGATTATGGAACCTTGGGATTGTCTCGTCGCGGGTCATGGATCACATCCGTGGCACTGCATAGTCTCTGGGGACCTTGGGATGAGTATCCCCAGGTGGAAATAGAGAATAAAGAGAATAATTAGCGTAGCTGCTGTTCATAGTGTATATAAACGAGATGCGTGGAGCACATTTATGCATCATACCGCTATGTGATGTATTGAGTGTATGCTTTACTAAAAAGACAGGTTTTTAATCTAGTTTTGAACTGCGAGAGTGTGTCTGAGTCTCGGACATTATCAGGAAGGCTATTCCATAGTTTAGGAGCCATAAATGAGAAGGCTCGACCCCCCTTACTTGACTTTGCTATTCTAGGTACTACCAGAGCTAGAATAACTGTCTTCTTTCCTTTTCATTGACAAATATGAAACATACCCTGTCTCTTTTGATGAATATCAGTTTTTAATCAATGTTGGCAATCAATAATACTATAAGTTTATACAATATAGGAAATAAAGGCAAGAAATCAGCCAAATATGCAGAATCAGTGTGCGTGGTTACAAAAAAATAATATAGCTTACCTTTGCGCTCAGCCAAAACACGAATCCTTGAGAACAATTAATAGATTAAAGAGACCGAAAAGTCGTTAGATAGAGACAAGATGAATTAAATATCATGTTTAACAACTATAGTGAGATGAGATCCAGCGGTAGATCTTTGATGAACTGTCTAACATGTGCTGCTCTCACCTGGGGAGGTGTGTTCAAAGAACCCGATGACTGCCTGGAGCTTAGACGTGCACATACGCTGCAGCACATGCCAAAGTGAATATGTGGTCACGTGATGTGCGTTTTCAGCGGTATAGTGTGGACGGAGAGTTTTTCAGAATCTCTAGATGAAACGCAAGTGTGGACTGTTTTAAAACCAAAGCGTTTTAGTGTAAATGGGGCCTTAGTTTATTACTCAGGATTGCTCAAAAACAGTCCAAATTTATGACACCAAAATCAAAAAAATTACATATTACGCTGAAAATGTTTCAACACAAAATACATTTATTTAACTTGCATAAGCGCTCCTTCAGGTGAAAAAAAAGGATAGTCAATGCTTCAATGGTTTGTCAATGCTACATATGCATAAAATATCTAGATTAAGTCACAAAAAAGTGAGTAAGATATGCGGAATTGCTATATATAAACATAAATATATATAAACATAAATCAATATTTAGATCTCCTCCATGTATTGTGCAGGTTAAACAAGTTATTAGCCTGCTTTACAAACTATTTTGGTGCAACTGCAAACATGTAGCTTATTTATAATAGTTATAAATACTAAGTCAATAATACCTTAATAAAGATGAAGACGGGTTCAGCTTTGGCGATTTAGTTTTTTCTTTCTCTCTCAGGTCTGACCTTGAACATACTATTAAATGTTCCACTAAACCAGATTTTTGCAGATTGAAGACAGGTGTCTGTGTTTGCTTAAGTTTCTTCAGCCTGGCAAACTAGAGTGGCTCAACACTTGTGGCTTGGATTCTGACTAACAGCAATATTTTTACATGGCGAAATTAAAGAAGGCAAGAGAAAATGGGATGTTCAACACAGAAGTGACATGGGCTTTTATAACAACAATCTCTGGACTCGATTTTAATATGCATCGAATTACATGGATATACTTTAAAGCAACACGATTCAATTAAATCAAACTCTTATAGAATTATAGTAGATGGCGCCGGTTGGCAAACAAGCAGTTGTTCAGTAAATAGTTGTTGAAAGGTAGTGAAAATATATAGAAAAATGTACATAATTCATCTTTAAAACGGTGAAATTTATTTTTTTTTGCATAATATTAATGCATTAAAATGCATTCCAATCTTTCTTTCTCTCTGTATATATTTCTCTCTGTATATCTGTCTGTCTATCTATCTATTGATATACATAAATATTCACTGGACACTTTATTAGGTATCAGGTTGGACCCCCTTTTGCCTTCAGAACTGCCTTAATCCTTTGAGGCATAGATTCAACAAGGTACTGGAAATATTCCTGAGATTTTAGCTCATATTGACGTGATAGCATCACGCAGTTGCTTCAGATTTGTCAGCTGCACATCCATGATGTAAATTTCTCATTCTACAACGTCCCAAAGGTGCTCTATATTGGATTGAGTTCTGGTGACTGTGGAGGCCATTTACATGTACAGTGTACAGTACAGTGAACTCATTGTAATGTTCAAGAGACCAGTCTGAGATGATTCGCATTTATGACTTGGCACGTTATCCTGCTGGAAGTAGCCATCATAATGGATGGAACAATACAAATATAGTCAGTAACAATACTCAGGTAGGCTGTAACAAGTGGTTATTTGAATTACTGTTGCCTTTCTATTAGCTCAAACCAGTCTGGCTGTTCTTCTCAGACTTCTGGCACGAACAAGCAATTTGCACCCACAGAACTGTCACTCTAAAATCACAGTAAAACCATTACAAAATACATTTAAGCGATCTAGAGCTATATAATGTAGTTTTGGACTGGTAGATTGAACAGAAAATATAGATACTACAATAATTTACAATAATTAATTACAAAATTTCATTGACAGAAATTATGACTTTGGAAATAAATGGAAACATTTTCAAGTGGAAATACTTTTGACAAGGCAAAATTTTTATCGTATTTACTTATTTATCTATTGTAGATTTGTAGTAAAACATTTGGAAATAAAATATTTCATATCAAATTTGAAAACTATATACAGTATATTTCTCTAGATTGCTGATTTTACTGTGGTCACTTCTTCAATCAAACAAATTGGTTTCCATAAAATAATAGTATCACTTTTGTGTAAATGAATTGTCAATGCACAGTAAAAGATTAAATTTTTTTTTTAACATTCATAATAAAATAGGGGCTTGAAATAAAAAAAATGCTTATAATTTTCTTTTTTTCCCCTGGTGAACATTGGAGAGAAAAAAAAGGTTTACAACATGAATGTGAGTTGATTGATGTCAAAACAGAGAACGGCGCCTCATGCCAACCACATCAATGAACTGAAGCTGCAGAGCTTTCCAGCCACCCAGGTCTCTCTCTCATTATGTCATAAGAGCAGCGTTTTGCTTGTGAGAAGCTCATTATTCGCCTATTGACACTGGAACATTAAAGTGGACAGAGTGTAATTTTTGCTTTGTCATTTTAAATATGTGGTGTTCAGAAATGTCAAGCAGGAGTCGGGTATTTGGCTACAGCAGAGATTTTCCATTAAAACAGCCGCGTTCTCCAGTCCACTTAATAATCTTGTGAATGTGGCCACTTGGAGGTTGTTTGAGTTCATTCTCCAAGACTGGATGTCTGAAAGCCCTGACCATTATTTATTTATTTATTTTATAAAGCCACATGCAGTATCCGTTCTTCCAATGTCAAACTGCAGACAACCGAATTTAGAATTTGAGAGCAGAGTGGGGTCTAAAAAGGGCAGCAAAGAGTAAGTGTTAGCTATTTGTCAAGGAAATATTTCATGTTATCATTTATTTAAAGTTGCAATACTTTTTTAAAAACAAAATACACTAAAATGAATGTAAATGAAAGCTACAATAGAAGCTTTTATTAAAGACATATGAATATGAATATGAATATATACACTAAGTATACAGCAGGTAAAGCAAGTATTGAACACTGTATGTTTTTTATTGTGAATAATATTTCTAAAGGAGCTGTTGACATGGAATTGAACCAGATTTTGGTAAAAATCCAAACAATCCAAACATGAAAATAAAACAAAATGAAAAAATCTGAAAATGAGCTGTGTGTAATAACAATGTAATGACACAAGTAGAAAGTACTGAACTACTTTATATAAAAGGCTTTTTTGGTGATGGCAGCGTAAAGACGCCTCTCATATGGAGAATGAAGTCACATGCATTGCTCAGGTGTGTTTTTCACAGGCTTCAACAGAACGTAAAAATCTTGATGGTTCTGTGGGTCTCGTCTATCAAAACTGATCTTTAATTTGTATTTTATATTGGATTCAAGTCAGGTGATTGGCTGGGCCATTCTTCAGCTTGATTTTCTTTCTCTGAAAGCATTTGAGAGTTTCTTTGGTTGTGTTTTAGATCATTGTCTTGCTGAAATGTCCACCCTGGTTTCATCTTCATCATCCTGCTAATGTAGATGTTGGACTAAAGCAGTTAATATTCATTTGCTCTGAGGAAGGGCAGAGGGTTGCTGAAGAACTACTGAGAGATGTCAGCTGCTGTCTGAGCTTTCACTACCTTTCTACATCTCTCTTTTCTTCATGTGTTCAATACTTTTTCCTTGCGTCATTTCATTTTATTATGCATAACTACATTTGTAAACTAGTTAGATTTGTTTTCTTTGCATATATGGATTCCTTTGCTTGTTGCCAACACCTGTGGGGAAAATTTCAAGTCAACAGCACTTTTAGAAATGTTTTCTGAAAAAAATGGTGAAGTGTTCAATACTTATTTTCTATCACACGTTAGACGTTTAAATTCATCAACGTTATGAAAACATAAACTGAAAACACTTAACAGATTTTAAAATGAAAATAAATAATAATTCAATCTAAACAAACTGCAAAACGAATATTTACTTACCTTATGTAATTATGTAATTTTAAACATGGATTTTGTAAGTAGATTTTAAAACCAAATGTCCATGCTGATCTTTTCCAAACAATAATTCCTAATTCTACATTTTTGAATGAACTACAGCAGTGGTTCTCAAACTTTTTTCACCAAGTACCACCTCAGAAAAAAATTGTCTCTCCAAGTACCACCATAATGACCGGTATTGAAATACAGTAGCGTTGTAGGCCTAATTAAGCAGCTACAGCAATGCACAGTTCAAAAACGTGTCAGATTAATTCCTATTATTATGAATATTTATTATATTGTCAACCACTTTTAACATTCTAAATAGTTAACACTAACTTTGTACTTTGCTTACAGGTAAAAAAATAAAAATAAAATGTCAACATTTAAAATGTACTTTTAAGTAAAAAGTCAAAAGAAAACTAAATAGTATTATCAGAAGCCTATTTATCAAGTTCCTTGTACCTCATAAATATAGGCTAAATGTAATCATAATCATATATAAACTCTTTTTTCAAATATATGTTGCATGTATGACTTATTTGTATGTCTTTAAAATCTAAACATTAACTTGTATTTTAAATATATAAATTGGATTTACATATTTAAATTAGAAGTTAGATCTGCTTACTGCGTGTTAGAGTAGGCTTTGTGTGTCAGAAAAGCAAGTGATTAAACTATACCTGTCAACACCTACACCTGCCCCCAACGATTGATACAAATATGAGGAGGAAATTTGTTCAAATCATAGAATGCTTAACAAATTAGAAAATTGAATATAAAATAAAAGGTTTAGCCTATTAAAATCAGTTTACTGATCACATTAGTGTTATCGTGCACGTCAAAGAGTTAAAATTGTGTTTATTTTTTACTTTAATTATTCAGCGATTTCTCCACGTACCACTAGAAAGAAGACTGCATACCACTAGTGGTACACGTACCACAGTTTGAGAACCACTGAACTACAGTATTTTAAATAGTCTTCATTATACTGTAGATCTACTAGTACCTGTTATCCAAGGCATAAAAACTTTATATTTTATAGTCAGCTTCCTGAGACTGAATAATCCTTATTAAAGCTTGACTGTAATAAAGTTAGACTTTGGAATGAGGACGCAGGCCAAACGGTATGATAATTTCTTTAATAAACATAACAAAATTGCAGGCTGAAATGAAAATATTTTGCAAAACTTTGAGACCAGGGCACGAGTTTGGTTTCGATCCCCAGAGCATTCAGAGGGCACAAGTCAGGAAAAGACAGTGGCTTTCAATTTTCCGAAGAGGTGGAACATTGTTCGCTACTCGCCAGACATTACAAATCAACCCAGATGCATATTTTTCCCTCTGGCACGAGACATAAAAACAGGTATTTATCCTGGCATCTGCATGGACGTGTGGATCCAGAAATGGATCTCTGCAGATTGGAATGTGGTTTCTGTTGATCAGTTATTCATAACCATTCTCAAGCCGGCTTTATGTAGTCTGCATAGAAACTCGTTTTGTTTTGCTAGATTCTGCTTTTGGGTTTTCGTTGATTGCTCATTTGTTTGCTCTAGATTGAGGAATTTTGGATCGGATCCCACTGGAGCCGAAACAAGACACAAGGAATGAGCTGTGGGTAGAAGAACTGCAGACGCAGACTACACAGGTTGGAAGTTATACATCTGTTTTTGTTCCCTCATTTAAATAAAGCTTCTCAGTAATATGATTGCGAAAAGGGCAGACTCTTCCACTGATTTGTCTCTGTGACATTCACAGTAAGGAAAACAGTTAAAGCTATTTCCTTAACCAATTAGCTAAGTGTTTACAGATGAGAGTGAATTGTAGCTATCTCCTCTATGAGGCAGAAACTATTTCACTGAGGGGACATTTTATCCACCTTTTCGCAATTCAAAATTTCTGGTGTCCCCAGAATGTGTGAAGATTCAACTCAAAATGCTGCTCAGATGATTTATTACGTGTTAGATTTGCTCCCATTTTGGTGTGAACAAGGCAGGCTGTTTATGCGAGTGCCTCTTTAAATGCAAATTTCTAGAAAGGGGCGGGGCCTTTACACATCATCTTTACGTACAGAGCACTGATAGTCCAGAAGCAACAAAACAAGTGAAGCCAAAATGTCAGAAATTACCTTTAAACTTTTCAGAACTGCTCAGAATGCCGCAAGTTTAATGCGGGGAGTGACACTGACAACAGGAGTGCGGATCCAAATGCAGGTTTATTAGTGAGGTCAGGGAAGCAGTGGTCAATACAGGAACAAACAGATGTTTATGGGCATTCCAGAGTCGTAGTCGAAATAACAGGCAGAAGGCAGCTAGCATACAGGGATAAACAGACAAGCAAGGCGAGGATCAAAACACGGCAAGACAAGACAGAGGAAACGTGCTGTAATGTCACTTTACAGTAAACAAGACTCAGCAATGACTGTGTGTTTGTGTGGTGATTTTATAGTCTAGGTAATCAGTTCATGAGCAGCATCAGCTGTGGGAGTGTAATCAAATGGTGACTTGGAGCAGGTGTTTGTGTGTGTTGCATGACTGGATCTGTAGTCCTCTTACCAGTAGTGATGGGCAAAGCGAGGCTTCATGAAACACTGAAACAGTCAAAGCAAATGTGTCGAAGCTTCGAAACGTTTCGAAACTGCACTCTACGGTGACACCTCGTGGTCATTTTCTGTGTATTGCACTGGAACAGCTCCAGCAAAGAACAGTTGAGCAAATTCAGGTATTAAACCCCACTTTGTAGGCTCGAACGTTCAAGTGATTCAGTGGAGTTGTTAGGGTTCCTGTCTACCACGCAGGGATAGTGGGTTCGAATCCAGGCTAATACAGCTATTTTGAAATGCTTTAACATCAGTTGGAATAGCTCTGTTCTTGTATCGTTTTGTTTCAACTTGGTCTGACATCAGAATAAATACTTTGTGAAATATGTGTTGTTTTGGTCATAAAACAGGGTTGTTGCTAGATCAGACAAGGTTGTGTTACGATTATTTATTAAATTTCACGTTTCTCAGCTAGTTCCTTGAACTTTCCCCACTTTATGAGCATTTTTTTGGAAGTCTATAAAAGCTGTCTGGCGTTTCTTATTTTGGCTGATTTCAATAATTATAAACAACATAAAACAGAAACTTTTTGATGTTCTGGTTGTGATTTCTATGTAGAAGAATCACTTCCTGCCCTCCATCTGAATTTCGTGCATCATCAATGATGCAATGTGAAAACAACATAGTATATGAGAAATTTGCTTTGATTAACAAACAAGTGGATCTAATTGGATCTGCATTGTAAATCTTAAAATAAAATTTAAAAGGTATCATTTTTCATTTTATTTTTACATTTTTTTAATAGGTTTTTATTTAGTATACTCCCAAAGTCATTTACAAAATTCTGTGCAGCACTTAAAAAAATTTAAGTATTCGTTAAAGCCCAACATGCATCTTAAGAAGACAAAGTTATGAGGACAATTGTCAGTGCATCTCTTTTTTAACAAATATATCAACAATATTAACAAACAACAATAAAATACCTATCTAAATTAAATGACTGACCAAAGAAATCAATAAAAGAATTAGTAAATATGTTTGAAAGACTGGGAAAAACAGGAAAACAGATGAACTGCAAAAATCTGTCGATGCGTTTCTTATGCATAACCATATGTTCCTTAACCTTAACATTTTTTTCTCCAGCTGTTTTGAGCCTCAGTCTGTATGTGCGTTATATAGACTTGTCTTGATTGCTTATCCAAGCGGAATGAGAATTGTTGCAATTTTGGAAACGCATATGGAATTGCAACAAGCATTCGTAATCTTGCACGTAAGAATGCTCTGAGCTAAAATACATCATTATCAGGAAACAACTTTTTATTAAATCCTGTTTTTAAGCCCCCAGAACATTTCCATTATTGTCTGCACCACTTGTAGAGCATATCTGTACTTGCATGTGTTGTGAGAATTTGCATGTGCTTTGTTGAAGTAAGATGTTTTCTCATTTTGTTTGTTTTTTTGCATGTGTTGCAGCACGTTTGAGCGTAAGACTGCCACAAAATATATTTTGTGCAAATATATGAAACGTTACTGACAATCTGATATTCTTCAGCACATTTCTTTCAAATTTTTTATTTTATTTTAACACAACTTCTGCTTGATTCAGCTAAATGTATGTTCGTTGATAAATGCAACAACAGAACATTTGTATCTTTTTAGACCTTAGGCTCAATATCAGCATGACTGTGGCATTTTGTTCCTAGAAATTAAAAATAAACAAACAAAAAAAACCCCCTGAAAAAATATAATCGCTTACTTGGAAGAAAAATGTTTCTCTGTCAAGTTAAAATGTTCTAAAACTAAAGGCTGAATGAGATAAAATAACAATCAATATTGTGTAAATAGGTCAGGAAGTTTTCCTGCTGTTAACCTTTATCCTCTGTTCGGCCGCAGGCTCAATCTTTGGTTTTGAATGCGAGAGACATGCAAAACCCACCATTTGTTCGGCAGCCCAGAATTCCACCCAGTCATGAATCTTTCACAAATCAAATGTGGTTCACCACATTCACATAAAAATGTCAAGGCTTTGAAAACGCTCCCTCTTGCATTGCGCTGCTGGCCCACCAGACTGAATGCCAAAACGCTGTGGTGCGGAGGGTCAAAAATATGAGAGAAACCACAGGTTCCCATGAACCACAACAAGGCTGATGTTGGCTCTCAGTTGGGCTACTGCTCAAATCCACTGGACATCCTTCAATCAATCAATCAATCAATCAATCAATCAATCAATCAATCAATCAATCAATCAATCAATCAATCAATCAATCAATCAATCAATCAATCAATCAATCAATCAATCAGTTAGTCAGTCAGTCAGTCAATTAATCATTCTACCAACCAATTAATTAATCAATCAATGACAATTTCATTCATGTAGCAAAATCTACCCATTTACTTACCTACTAACCAACCAACCAATTAATCTTTCTACCTACCAATCAATTAATCAATCAATCAACGGCAATTTCATTTATATAGCAAAATCTTAACAATTTTCATTGACCAATGTGTTTTCCAACAAGTAAACAGTAAAGTAAACAGACAACAACAAACAAGATAAGAGTTAAGTCACATCTACTAACAGCCAAATACCTTTGAAAAGAAAAAAGTCTTTAATCTAGACTTAAACATGTTGATGGAAGGTGCTTTTCTTAATGACGGTATAAGGCATTCAAAAGGCAATCGATCAACCGATTGTTTAATCAATCAATCAACGATAATTACAATTTTATGTTCATTCATGCATTCAGTTTTCTTCGGCCCCTTAGAAAATCACAGTCACCACAGCGGAGTGAACGACCACAATTTTAAATATACAGCAAAATCTTTAAAATTTTCATTGACCAATGTGCTTTCCAACAAATAAACAGTTAAGTAAACAGACAACAACAAACAAGATAAGAGTTGTAAAAAAAGTCTTTAAATCTAGACTTAAAGATGTTGATGGAAGGTGCTTTTCTTATTGATGGTGATAAGGCATCCAACAGGCAATTATTTAATTAATCAATCAATAAATCAACAGAAATTTTAGTAAATTATTCATTAATTGTACATTTTGTGCAATAGTACAGCTGTGTGCTATTTTCACATCACTAGCCCTGTTATGAAAATTCATAATTCCATTTAGATGTTTGTTTTATAAAACAATAGTAAAGTAACTAATCACATTTTTACCATTGCATATATCACTTTTTTATTTATTGTAACATTGAGAAATTACAAATAACCCATACAATAAAACTATTTTGTTAATATACATTTTATATAATATTGATGAGCCCTTTGATTTAGATGCATCATTGCATAAATTTATATTTATAAAGTCGTACAATCTGAGAATTGTCAGTATATTAACCCCTTCACTGGACTTTATGTGACTGAACTCATAATTGCTCAAAACCAGTCTAAATAAGAGAACTAACAGAACTGAAGGTGTTCTGCATCACATTTATTATGTGCAATCATTTATTCATTTAACAGACACTTCAAACGACTTCATGGTTTGTTTAGTTACATCTGCTGTATATCATTCCAGTTTAAGGGATATGAATAGAAAATGCTTGAAATGTATTCGCAATTCTGGAACAGCATAATTATAATAACAGTAATGCAGCGTTTGTTGTTTATAGGTCGTATTAAGATCAAAAATATCTCTGTTTAATGTTTTTGTGTAATTAAAGATGAAAAATGCAGTTAAAGAACGTTCTCCACTTACCCAGAAGCCACTAGCAGAACATAATGTTCAGAACAGAGTTTTCTTTCAACATGTGCATCAGTGAGGATAAATGGTTGGTTAGCAATTTGAAGACAACAAATAGAACAGAGGAAGACAGAATGAATGAGATTCATATAACGAAATGGGAAAAATAACACTGAAGCACATCTACGTTTGAAATGAAAGTAGTGACCCAGAGCTGACCAATCACATACTGTTTTGTTCCGTGCTCATCCGAACACTGGGTTTTGGAAATGAGTTTCATACATCATTCAAAAAAAACTGACTCATTATCACAACATCTATCACATATTCATCAGCCTCAGGCCACTGGGGTCAATGGGATAAAATCCTGTGTACAATGGTCTAGCTCAAGGCCACATAAGGCAAGAGAGGGCTTTATCTTTTCAATGGAAAATCCATTGAAATCAAATTAGGCTTTCGTCACGCACTTAACCCTTTGCTTTCAAAATACACATCAGTAAAATCAAGCAAAGCAGTGTAAGTTATACTGACTTAAAGGGAAAGTTTAAAGGGACTTCCCTTCACTGGTGGGAAATACGCTGCATAATAAGGTAAAAGTTTAACACTGAAAAAAAAACCTCTTAAATATACGCTCTTTCACACTCATGGATAAAAATGTACTCCGGTTTTAACACTGAGCATCACCAAAAAAAAAAATCACACTGTATATTTAACACTGGAATTTTTGCTGTGTAGGGTCGATAGCCCAAAATACATGTAAAATACTGTGCTTCAAAAAAAAGTGTCACCATTTCTAGAAATTTGTTTTTATGCCAAATTTATCAGTGCATAATTTTGCAATAACTTCACAAAGGCAAGTAACACTGTGAATAAAACAGGAAATTACAAGATTGAAGGTGTGAAATTGTATTTACTTGTACAATGTACTCCATAAATCTTCAAAAACACACTAAAATTGCAAAAAAAAATTGCTAGTAAATTTGCCAAGATTTACTTTTGAGATTTATTTTGGAGTGAAAAACCTTTCAGAGTAAATCACACCTATTTTGTGGTGTCTGTGATTTGAAGACACACTGTATAGAGAGGGCTTTTCATTCTAAGACACGGCTCGTGTTTTGTCCTGCATTCTTGCTTGGTAATATTGATTCGCCATTGGTTCCCTTTCCAGATGGCACGTAGGTGTTGAACTCAGATCAATTAATGGACTTTTCTCACAATATGTTCTGTCACTGCAGCTGATTTAATATGTGCTTCTGGCTGCGAATGGCTTAGGTAGCAATTGCTCCCTTCATGTTGGCATCTATTTTATCGGCCAGTGAGTTCTCCAAAAAGGCTTTTACAAGGAACTCTTTCGCTTAAAGGGATAGTTCATCCAAAACTGTGAATTCTGAATCACCTTGGAGTGATTTTGACTCTTCTTTATTGCTTGGTAAACAGATTAGTGCTATTATTAGAGCTATTTTCTTTCATTTGAGAGCTATTGCAATGTTGAAACGTCTTCTCTCGAGGAAGGACATGGACATTGTTATTCATGCACTTGTTACATCTAAATTGGATTACTGTAACTCTGTTTAATCTGGCCTTTCTCAATCTTTATTGTTATGATTGCAAGCTGTTTAGAATGCTGCGATATCATCCCTCCATTGGCTTTCTGTTAAATTCAGAGTTGATTCTAAAATCCTTTTATGTGTATATAAAGCATTATAGTTGTGCACCAAGTCACATTTCTGAACGTCTGGTGCCATACTGTCCTGCCCGGGGTCGTTTAAAACTCAAGGTGATCAGGTTTTTTCTGCACAGCAAATTTCTGGAGTTGAAAAATTAGGAGTTAGGCAAAAAAGTGTCAAAGAGTTTCATTTTTGGAATTTATTTTTAAACTCTAACACAATTTTACCCAGAAATTAAGATTTACTCACTATTTACTCAACCTCAAGTGGTTCCAAGCCTTTATGAGTTTCTTTCTTCTGTTGAACACTACAGGTTTTCAGCTTTCTTCGAACTATCCTCTTTAACCACTGACTGCCACAGTTGGAAAAACATACAATGGAAGTCTATGCTAAGATGTTTCCAACATGCTAAGATGTTTCCAACATATTTCAAAATATCTTCTATTGTGTTTAACAGAAGATAGGAACTGATCAAGGTTTTGAAGGGTGAGTAAATGATGACATAATTTTGATTTTGGGCTAAACTATACCTTTAACCCTATCATGCATACAATCATACCGGCGTGATCAGCCTTGGCGCATGTCATCAACAAAATTTAAATCAGTCATAAATCCTAATTTATCCTTGCTTTCAAACAAATAACATTTATTTTAGATTTCAGACATTCAAATACACATAACTAAAATCAACATGGGATACATCCTGCTGTGTTGTATTTTGGAGATCATTCACTGGAGTTAAGGAACGGGCTTTAACTCCACATCTGGAGTTAACGGTTAAACTGTTTGTTTCTTGGATTTTCTCAGTGCAGGTGAGTTTTAGTATGTTGTTGTTTTTAAAAAAAGTCAAATTTTGGTTATCTTTCTAAATGTTTTTTTTTCTTTGTTTCAGAATATCTAGCGAATTCTAACTTCAATGCCAGCAGAGTTGACTGATTAAGGAGTATATGAGATATTTTTTGCTACTTTTTATTCCTGCAAACATAAATTTTATATAATGTGATGTGTTGATTGCTTTATGCAATTTTACTTAGCCTATGGTTTTAGTTGGCACGGGCTGCCAACATGTATTAATTGTAAATGTTTTGCTGCCAGATTTAATGCTATGATGACAATTAATTTCAAAGTGTGTCCATTGATGGAATTTCTAAATCTAATGTGTGGATTTGCATAAATAAAAGCAGTAAGTAAAGAGTATTGCATCAATTCAGTCATTTTCACAATATATA
>CAIGQQ010038854.1:4323392-4413017 GCA_903798035.1 Danio albolineatus | reverse complement strand
ACACACACACACACACACACACACACACACACACACACACACACACATATATATATACTGTATATATTAGTAAATAAACAGACCAATCAAATATGTTTCAAATGACTTCATGGTAAAACATTACTATTTAAGTTTATATAAAAATAGCAATATTTTACTAAACATTTTTTTTATTTTTTTTATTTTACACTGATGTTATTTTCTTGCCTTTCTTTAGTTGAATTTTCTCCTGCATCAGTATTTGGCTAATCTGAATATTTTGGCTTCTGGAAGCTCTTCCCATTTATTTATTTATTTATTTATTTTTTCAGGGCCAGTGTTTCTGGAGACTGGCCTGAATAAACGATTAACTGTATTCATATGTCGCAGTAAATAAACATTATCGTTTATGCGTCATCGTGGATCCATCAGTTCTAGGCTCTGACGGGGATATCGAAAAACAACTGATATTCACTGGACTGCAGTGACTTTTCCAAATGTCAAGATCATTTTGTATTGGTTTACTATTTGTTTTCATTCACTTATTTTCCTTTGTCTTAGTCCCTGATTTATCAGGGGTTGCCACAGTGGAATGAACAGCCAACTACTCTGGCATATGTTTTACGCAGCAGATGCCCTTCCAGCCACAACCCAGCAGTGGGAAACACCCATACACACTCATACATACACTCACATTCACATACACTATGGCCAATCTTGTTCATCTTATTCACTTTATAGCACCTGTGTTTGGGAAAAAATGGAACACCAAGAGGAAACCCACGCGAACACAGGGAGAACATGCAAACTCCACACAGAAATGCCAACTGGACCACTGGTGACATCCACTGAGCCATTGTGCTGCCCAAGTATTTGTTTTATATGTCTTCTATTAAGTTCTACAATTTAGTTTTAGCTTATGTAGTGCTCCGATGCTTCATTAATTCTTTAACTTCATAACATACATCTTTTTTTCTGATTTATAATATACAAAACGGGTTTTAAATAGTTTAAAAACATTCCAGACATTATTTTTAGGAACTTAATATGCAATAATTTTGTACAGGTGATATAAGATTGCGTGTATAATGTCCTGATGATACAGGGATGAACTTTTTAATCTCCTACATTAACATAGTTATGCAACTTCCTCCTCTTCCTTCCTTATCTAACTTCAACTTTCCTTTCGCTCATCCAATCATCTCATGGGATGTGCTTTTATCACTTATCATCTGGCATCATCTATATCTCTGTCTGACAGACATGAATTACGTTTGTGCAGTGTCCTACTGAGTTGCTTATTGAAGATTTTGCATATTGAGGATTCAGCCAGAACTTGGAGCTGAAATGACTCTAAAATTTGAAAATTAAAATATGAATAATAATAATACTGAATGAATAATAATAATAAAACAGCTACATGCTAAACATTTAAAATTATTTAATATTTTCAATTTCTGTTTACCCTCAGAATTAAAGGGACAGTTCATCCAAAAATGAAAATTCTGTCTTTATTGTTGATATGATATATTCTGAAGAATGCTGAAAATCTGTGACCATTGACTTCTGGGGAAAAACGGAGCACCTGGAGGAAAACCCACGCGAACACGGGGAGAACATGCAAACTCCAAACTGAAATGCCAACTGATCCAGCCGAGGCTCAAACCAGCGACCTTCTTGCTTTGAGGCAAGATTTGGAAGTCTGCAGAAACACTTAGATTGACATTCTCCACTTGTACGTGTCATCAGAAAGGGAAAGCCCCGCCCATCAGTGATGATCTGTCCCTCATTAGCATAGGACTTTAGTCTTGTTTTTGAATCTGCCACTACTCTGACATCCAGGAACTTGTAGCTCCGCCCTCTTTTGAAAAGAGCATCTCATTTGAATTTAAAGCAACAGCCACCAAAATAGCACAATTAGGATCAAAGCTTAAAAGGGGCAGTTTCAAAGAGTTATAAAACCTTATTTGTGGGGTATTTTAATGGCCCTTTATACAAGATGTAAAATAAGTCCCAGCTCAAAATACCCCACAAATAAGGTTATGCAATAATATACAACACAATAACAAATAAGAAATAACTTTTTTTAATGCGTTAGCAGGAATTTATTCAGTAAACTTGTTTCCAGTGTAGTCTATGCACATTTTTTTCATCTCGGGATAAAAAGTTTGTCCTACTCAGCATTTACAAAATGTGTATGTGTAGCTTGGCTTTTTTGCGATATTCCAAAATGTGCATTAAAGGGCACCTTTGATGAAAAATCTACTTTTTAAGCTGTTTGGACAGTCATATGTGTAGGTATAGTGTATGGAGGGTCATTTTGGGGTGATATAAACACACCCAGTCCTTTTTTTTTCAATTTAACAGCATAAAAACGGTGGACCAATTGGAGCGGTTTTGAGACCGACCGCAACTTGATGTACGAGTGCGGTCCCTCCGCCCACCGATTTGATTGACAGCTGCGTATTAACATGTCTCCGTAGTAACGTGTATAATCATATTAACAAGACAGGACGTGCGCAAAGCAACCGGGAATAAAAGGTCTGTTCTGTTCGCGAAGGTCATCAATCATCATCAAATATGATCAAGAGTGAGTTTAAGTTTAACACGTGTTTAAAACAGTCCATGTTTGTAATGAACTACAGCGATTCACTTCAGCTTTACTTCATCACCACAGCCGTGTGTCAGCAAAAAAGACACTTCAACCTCGGTTTGTTGACATTAAATCAGGTTTATTGTGTACATCAACATAACAGAAATCCATACAGCAGTGGATATTAACCTGTATCCTTTCACATTTGCTTGCGAAAGCAGTGCAAAACTCAACGCGCGCGATGTCTGTGTGTGTGTGTGTGTGTGTGTGTGTGTGTGTGTGTGTGTGTGTGTGTGTGTCTGCGCTCGTACGTGCGTGAACGAACTCTGTTTACTGTGACTCATCGTTGCAACTCCTTAACAAACACATTAAACAGTTATTGGTAACGTTCTTACTGTAGTATTTCTCAAACGTAGTGAGATCTGCTTCTTTCACATCTGTTCCTGTAGCGTAGGTCTGTCTGATGCAGCCGAGGGCGGAGATTGAGGCACGCTGACGGGAACGGTGGGCGGGGAGGACTATCCTTAAAGGGCCAGTTCAAAAAACAGCAAAAATTTGTTTAGAGCTATAATGGAACGACTTTAGACAGCTATAATTAATAATCTGATGGGTATTTTGAGCTGAAACTTTACAGACAAATTCTGCTGACACAAAAGACTTATATTAAATATAAAAAAAGGGGTCATGTATGTGCCCTTTAAAATAGGTGGATGAAAAAGCCATTGACTTTCTATGTCAATTGTTACCAGTTTTCAGCCTTCTTTAAAACAGGTTTGAAACCAATTAAATTCAAGAAGTGTCAGTTTTAATTTTTGGGAGAACTATTCCTTTAAGAAACATGATTTTCAGTGACGTGACGAGAGAACTGAACATGCTCACAGTATTATCTATCCATCATTTCTGAACACAAGATACACGTTTCTTCCTCTGATCTACAAGATACAGGAACAGGAGTCATTTTTGAGCAGAGCTACGCCATTCATCAACAAATGTCCTTCGCTTTGAGATCATCTTACCTGAGCTTCAGCAGTATTTTGCTTGAGCTAGATTCACAGTTCGGGCGGGTCAGATAACAGTCCACTCCGAAAGCAGAATCTCTGCGTCATCAATAGAGGAAACCAAAGATGCAGTAAAACATTTTGTCCTCAACAGAGCAGATGGGCATTACAACAATGACGATTCACTTGGTTAAGTTGGTTTCATTAAAAAAACTAGGGCTGCACAATATTGAAATATATATATATACATATATACATACATACATATATATGTATGTATGTATGTATGTATGTATGTATGTATGTATGTATGTTTATATGTATGCATGAATGCATGTATGTATGCATGTATGTATGTATAAGTATGTATGCATATATGTGTATATATACACACACACACACACAATGTATAGCTCCAATAGTCAGAAATTCACAATTTTAGATTGATTGTGTTGATGTTTTTTAGGATACATACAAAATAAAAAGCACGTTACTAGCGTAGATAGGGAAAAACAGGACAAAAATATCATACTTTTGCTGCTTGTTCAAACTATTTATTTAATGAGTTGAACCAACACAATTCTTACATTTTTTGGGGGACATCTTAATTGTTGCTTTATGTTATTGGTAATTTAACCAATTTGTGTTGGGACAACATGAAGGAACTGAGTGGATGCCAGCTTTTTATTTTTTTAAAACAGTGTGTCGATCAGTACCAGGTGGTATTTTGCACAACTGTTGAACAACTACAATTTGTACATTGTTACTTTTGAGTCAGTAGGGATGAAAATAACACACCAGTGGGTCAAAAGTAACACAACAGTATTATCTAAATTTATTTTGTGTTACTGCAATGTAATCTTTACTATAAAAAATATCTGTTTATTAACAGTTTCAGTGTTTTCCGATTCACGGGTGTTTTCAGTTTATTATTTGCATTATGGGACCTGTCAACCGTTGATATTAAATTATTAAACACTGCAGTTTAACAAAGTGACATTCATAAACATTTCAGAATTTCAGAAGTATATGTAGAAGTCTGTGAAATAACAGAAATACAGTACTGACAAATATCTACAAGGTTTTTACAACACCAAAGCAGATGATTTATCACTTCAAGCTATCAAATATGTCAATAAAAGTCACTTTTCAACATCAGTAGCTGTTGGAGGAAAGATTAAGGTCCCATAATGCAATTTAAAACCATAAGTAAATGGGGAAAAAAATCATTACAAAATACGAAAGTTTAAATCTAAGATTATTGTGTTAAAACTGCAAAAATATTTGCTCTTTTGTCATTTAAATCAAATGTTTCAAAAGTAACTTGACAGTAAAAGCTTTAAATTTTTTTTACATAATTTGCTTATTTATTATTATTATTGGCAATATCAATTTATTTCATGAAACATCTAAACAATCCAAATTCATAGGTGGAGGTTTATTATGATTATTATTATTATTACAGATACAATGCAAACTATTTTCCAGACCTCATCACACTTCTAACTTTATCGTCCTTCATTGAGGCTTCAAGCATTAATTAGGGTGGCCAAATCCTTCTGTTATCCGCAACCTGCCTATAAAGCTATGTATGAAATTCTACATTCACGGAAGTCACGGAAAATATCCTCTTTTTGACGTTCGCTTACTAATATGATTTCTTCACTTTGGGTTTGTTTCTAAATGCCAGAGTTGATACAGTTTATTCTTTAACCATGACAAAAAGCAGAATCAAATAGAACGACTGACTTTTGAATTTTAAGCGATAGATTGTTCTTTAAGGTCCCGTGAAGTGCTTTGAAATGTGCATTTTTATTCGATGTTTGACAATCTCAACCGACTCATGAAGAGAGGGTGGGACATTGTGTAGCTCCTCCCCTTTAAAAAAACAAACAAACAGCCAATAGGGTTTTACTTTATCAACAATCAATCTCAATCTCGCTGGTTGAGCTCAAGCGCATCAAATGTGAAGCGTCTTGAAGGGAGCAGGGCATGTCAAATACTAGAGACATTTGATTGGTTATGCTTTGATGAGAAACTTAAGTATGAGGTGAGGTGAAAAAATCTGTTGATCCATTTCAGCGGAAGTGAAAAACTACAAGCTTTACATGTTTATATCAGTTTTATATAATCTAAACACAAATTTTGTTACCGTTTTGGAGCACATTAGCTTATACAGGGTTCAACACTAAGGATTTTTTCTACTGGCCTGATTGGACCAGTGGTTCAGATTTTTACTTGCCCTGCCAAAATTTTTCACTGGCCCCACCAAAAACAAAAAAAACGTAATTGGTATTTCTTAGCCACATATTTTAAATAACGTGTCAAAAATAATTTCTAAAAATATTAAGGAAAATGTGCAGGTGTTTATTGCAAAACAAAACCTGTCTGACTCAAAAATGACAGCAAAACATCACAAAACAGACTTTTAGCCTCATAATCTGATGTTGCCGTCATGTTGTCGTCTCTTCACTGTGTTGGTTTTTACCAGGTTACGGAAACAAATAACATGCTCACAACATCCAATCAGATAAGAGGAACCCAAAAACGCAATATGGCATTTACGACTTCACAGAGAAGGTAGCGTTCAAATACTGGAAAGCACAAACTATTTCTTGATTTTTTGACTATATATGCATGCGATTATCAAATAGTCGCAGACAAATCAAAATTTAGTGACAAGGCAGCACTGGCCTGATCGGGCCAGTAACGATTCTGTCTACTGTCCCGAGCATCTCTCACACCTTCCCGGGCCATCGGGAAGTCCTTATTGTTGAGCCCTGTTATAGGTATCCTAAAAACTACCAATACTGATACTAACATCTAAAAAACTTAAATTTCATGGGACCTTTAAATGGACATTGGTTTTTGTAGAACATTGTACAACAGCTTAAGACGGAATACAAAAAAGAGCTGATCTATGAGAAACGGCTCCTCTGAGAGCCCTGATTGCAAAAGCCACAAGTTGTGTGAGAAACTGTTCAGAGCCGCCAAACCTTGAACAGTATAAATCATTTATCAAAGATTACAGGCTTCGATTAAATTGAGAAAAAGACTGTAACTCAATATTGTCATCTCACAGCTTTAACTAGACTCCCTTTTCTCAGGGCTTGTGGACTTTGCGTTTGGCTCAGATCGATACGTGGGCTCTTGCGCTGTGCTATGATAATGGACGTCAGAACTGACAACCCCACTGAAAAATGCTGTCCAGACTCGTTTATCTGATGGTTTGATTATTTAACTGAAGATTCCAAACGGCTTATTTTACATCTATTAACTCGTCATTCAAAGTGCAGCGTTTACGAACAGAACAAATGTCCATCACGCGCGCATTCATTCGTTTTCTTTCCGCTTAGTCCCTTATTTATCCGGAGTCGCTACAGCGGAATGAACAGCCAACTATTCAAGCATGTTTTACACAGTGGATGCTCTTCCAGCCTCAACCCAGTATTGGGAAACACCCGTACACACTCATACACTACGGACAATTTAGTTTATTCAATTCACCTATGCTGCATTATATCATTTACTCACTCGTCGCTAGTCACAACTCTGTTGGAGTTTCTTACTTCTGTTGAACACATAAGACGATACTTTGAAAAATGCTTGAAAAGGGTAACCATTGACTTCCATAGTATTTGTTTTTCTACTATGAAAATCAGTGGATGCAGGTTTTCAACTTTCTTCAGGAAATGTCCTACTTTATATTAAGTGGCCTTAAGTAATATGTACTTACATTATAATTAATAATTAGTTACAATGTACTTATTGTGTAAATACAATACTTCTGCTTGATTAAATACTTGCATATAATTACATCTGTAATTACATTTATAATTACACTGCTGACATCCCTTACTCCTCATCCCACTCTTAAACCTGCCCATACCATCAATCCTGTCCCTAACACAACCCATATCCACCTCAAGAGCACTAGAAGTGTTCTGCAATGCATTATAAACACAGTAAGTACACTGTGCTTGTATTCAGATGAAAGTACATAGCAGTTAAGGCCACTTAATATAAAGTGGGACCGTGTTCAACAGAAATACGTAACTTGAGCAAACAGTAAGTACATTTTCATTTTTGGGGAAACTTGAACTAAATTGTTTTATAATAAAAATCAAAACACTAAAAAGTATGTTTGATTAATAAATTAGATGTCATTAAATGAAATACTGTATATGAATGTGATTCACTGAAGCACAGTTGATGTATAATTTGCAAACTGCACACATACATAAAGATTTTTTATTTTATTTTAAAGGGTACCTATTATGCCCCTTTTTGTAAGATGTAAGTCTCTGATATCCCTAGTGTGTGTGAAGCTTCAGCTTAAAATACCTCACAAACATTGCTTTATAACTATTTGAAACAGCCCCTTTTTGATCCTAATTGTGGCATTTCGGTGACTGTCGCTTTAAATTCAAATGAGATTGTTCTCTTTTTCAAAAGAAGGCGGAGCTACAAATGCCTGTGTGTCAGTCTAGTGGCAGATTCAACAACAGGACTAACGTTTTCAGCACTTCTCTAATAATGAAATGATTATGAAGGATGCAATTTCACACTAATGCAGTTATATTCTGTATTCTTTGACTGTTCTAGGCTGTGAAATACTTTTATATTATTTGGTGTTGTGATATGGAATCGTAATAAGGCCTGCAACTACTTTACCTGAAATTAACTGTATGCCTTACAATGTTTATCAGGCAATTAGAATCAAGCATTCAGCTCCATAGAGCACTGTAAAAAAATGCTGAGATCCACACAATAGATTTGTGTTGGGGCAACATGAAAGAATTAAGTTAACTTACTTGTTTTAAGAAATTTAAGTGGATTGAACATAAAACAATTAAGTTATTCCCCCAAAAAACTTAAGAATTGTACTGTTTAGCTTATTTTAAACAAGTAGTTTGAACAAACAGCAGACATGTTTTATTTTTGTCCTCAAACAGCTCTTGTGTGTAGTCTTACACATCTCATCTAAAGCTTTGCGTCTTGCTTTACTGTGGAATAACTGTAACCAATAATTGGAGCGTTTTGGAACCGCTTTAGCTGTGAAGTTGACTGAAAATAAGCTGAAATTATTGACGTTGTGTCTGTTACACCTCAGGTGTGTGATTAATCTGCTTGCACAGTGAAAAATGCTGGGTTCCACATAATCGATTTGTGTTGTGTCAACATGAAGGAGTTGTTAACTTAATATTGTAGGGCTGTGCAATATGGATAAAATAATCATACTGCGATTTCTTGAACGATTCTTATTTACGATTTTGGCAACTGTTTTTGCTTTTTCAAACGTGCTACATACACAATGAAATACGTTCGCTACGTTCACAATGAAATAACAGAGTATTACGTTTAATAAATAAAACTGTAGTAAAATTGTCTTTAACACAGGCAACATAAAATAAATTAAGATTATCTAACCTCAGCTCTAGTTAAACTCATACTGTACACAGAAGTACTAACTGTTTGATAAACAAAACTGTAATAAATTGTCTTAAAAACAGACAACACGAAAAAATAAAGATGAACTAACCTCAATTCCAGTCAGAACAATAAATAAAAACTAACGTAAATCAAAACCACCTATTCGGTTCTCCCGCTCAACTTCATCATGTGCGGAATGAGCTCTAATTGGTTAACATCTTTCTCCCGCTCAGCTTAGCTATAATTGCCGGTGTGCTGCGTCAGCTCTGATTGGTTAACATATTAAAATCATGCGCACAAGAACTTGAACAAAAATCAAAATAAATTAATAGATAAAATTGCAGCCTTTGCGATTGAGAAATTGCATGTGCTTAAATCGTGATTTTTTGCGATTGCGATTAATTGCACAGCCCTAATTGTTACCAATTTACCTATATTAAACATAAAACTATTAATTTGTCTCAAAACAAACCCAAGAATTGTTGCTTCAGCAAATTTTAAATAAGTATTCTGAACAAAAACACACAATTTTTTTTAATGTGTATGGTTATCACACCTAAAGAGACACTACACAAGTATTTGTTGCTATTCAAGAGTTCACACTTAGCTGATGATTTGATATAAGCTTGTTTGGCATGCTGTCCCGGGAGAGAGCCCTGAGCTCAAGGGATCCTCGAGCCCAGGGCTCCCTCCCGTTCGTAGAGCGAGAGGGGAGCTTGAGCTTAGGTAGCTCTCAAACTCCCCCTCTGCAGCAGCTAAGGGAAACATCCGAGGAGGAAGGGAGTTAGACCGGAGCCTGAATTGGTTAATCTGTTAAGAATTATGTATATCTTTGGATGGTGGGAGGAAACCAGAGGCCCCGGGGGAAACCCACACGGACACGGGGAGAATATACAAACTCCACACAGAAACACCCACCAGCCTGGCGAGGACCAGGGCTGGCAGTCTTCTTGCTGTGGGGCGACAGTGCTAGCCACTGGGCCGCCGTGCCGCCCGATCTAAGAAAAGGAGGAGAAAGGGGAGGAAAGGAGGGTTTTCTTCCATTCGAAGATAACTGTGGATTGGAACTGTGGTTATTTATAGTAGAAGGGGAATCATATGATTGGGAGATCGTGATTAGATAATGTGCGGCCAGCCGTGGTAAATCATAAGCACGAGATCCTCTCGAAATTAATTTGAAAACAAACTTCACCTAAAGTTTTTCTTAGGGCATACGGCATTAAAACACAAGGGTGAGTAAATAAGGACAGATGTTTCATTCTTTCATTACGATTAACAACTTGTGCAGAGGACACATCTGCAGAATTTCTCCTCGACTGCATCCAGAATGTTCTATAGCTCAGATTGGCTTTGTAACTCTCAAAAAAAAAAGGTCTCTTCACATCTGTTCACTACAACCTAGTTCAGCCACTTCTTCTATGTAGCTCAAATTGATCTCTCTACACGAGGGGCTCGGGCTGAACTAGAAAAACACTGCATTATAGTTTTAGGAAGACAGCACTTGGGTCAATCTGGTAACCATTGTGCTGGACAGCTTTAGGATTTTTCTGTTTTGTTTTGAAAAGGTTACAGCAGAACTTTCCAGAAATCATATTTCCCCACTCCAAGTGTTATTTAATGTAGTGTCAAAAAAATTAATGGAGAACGTGCCACGTACAGCCTAATGGGACTAACGGGAAAGTGCACAGTGTAAACAACATGGGTCAGAACATTATTGTGCAATCCTAGAACGAATATACACCATGAAAAAAGGCACTAAATGTTATTTAAAACATATTTAGTTCTGTTAAAAGCGTATGTCATTTTTGCCACATATTCGCAACAAAGAAATGCATAGTTTAATGATGCAACAACTGAGTGTGGAATCATGGGAGTTGTAGTCTTCATGAATTCTTAAGTGACTCCTGCAGATATCATGTTTATAAATGATCTGAAGTATTGAAAACGTATCATGCAAGTATGAAGCCGAGTACGACTGAAAGCTGTCAAAGCGAAATGAGACACGCGCCATGAAAGCAGATGAGCTTTAATTATGCCACAGGCACCATTTACGTTCTTTTACTTGTGATCACCTGGAATCTGCATGGGAATCAGCACTGTTTTATCACATTAAACACCCTTTAGGGTTCTGTTATAATGCTGCTCTGACCAGTCTCATTAATGCACAACATATTAAAGAGGCTTTGGGGTTTCCCCGTTTTCTATAAAACCAATCCGCAAATTGTAATTAGCATGGAGACACAGAACACGGTCCTGTGAAAAGGCTGATTTCTTTGGATTTTAACATTCTTTTAAAGATTTGGGATAATGCAAATACAAAAGATCAGCAAAATATAATTTGATATTTTACTGAAAAAAACAACAACTTATTGTGTTTTTATTCAATCAATGAATGCATTTTTAATCCAATTATAATCTTTAATCTACTTTTACATTTTAGACCATTTATTTGAATATATATATTTTTTATAATAACTTTTACTATAATTACTTATTACTTTATATTTGTTTCTTCTATACTAAGGTGTTTTTCTTAATCTGATTTCATTTTCATCTACTCTTTATTTTCGTAATTAAATTATTTATTGATATTATTTCCTTTACTTTACTTCTTCTCCTGACATTTCCATTGAAGTGAAAATAACCCATACTCGGAATTTGTGCTAACCCATTCAAGCCCACATGCTAAGATTAAAAAAATTAACCGGCTGTTGCCAGTAGATACAGAAATAAACACATTTAAACATAAATAAATAATTCGATAAATAAAATGTAAAAATCAGAGCTCGGGAAAGGGTTCTCACACATTTTTTTCCAAAGTCAAATTTAAGCACTTTTAGGCATGTTCTAGACACATTTTCAAACTTTTGCAAATGTGGAAATTTCCATATTTCCATACATATACGTACGTACTTCATATTATATCAGAGGCTATTTATTATAAAAGAAAATGTTTGAATACATGTTTATTAAGAGAGTAAATTACAGTTGGCCCAACATCGCCAGTACTGTCATTTATTCTCTTAATTTTAATTTAATAACATCTTAAACGTGTATATACACATATATATACATACACTACAAGTCAAACGTTTGGGGTCAGTAGGACTTTTAAATTTTTTAAAATAAGCTTCTGCCCACCAAGGCTGCAATTATTTAATCATAAATACAGTACAAATTGTAAAAATGTTATTGCACTGTAGAATGACTGTTCAAAAGTAATTTATAATTTAATTTAATAATTTATTCCAGTGATTTTAAAGATGAACTTTCATCTTATTTAATCCAGTCTTCAGAGTAACAAGAACCTTTAGAAATCACTAATATTACTAATCACTAATATAATATTGTTATTATTAATGGTAATAGTAATAAAAACAATAATGACAGGGGTAATAATTTCATTTTAAACTACATACAATAAGAAAGCAGTCATTTAAAATTTCAATAAATACTAAATTGTTTTTTACATTTAATTAATATACAGCCAAATCATACAACAGGCATATGTAAGGACTGTAGTTTTTAAAATACTTTTGCTTTAATGGGTAACAATAATGAACTATTTAATTATCATCAAAGTAACAGAATCATATTTTCAAGCACTTTTCAATCCTTGAAAACACGATTAAAATTCAATTATTATCAAGGATTTCCAGCACTCATACAGACCCTGTGGAGGAGGTGGAGGGTTTCAGAAAAAACTAACAAACTCATGTATTTTATTCACTTTTCATATTACACTTTATTTCCCCTTTTAAGAGTGCTACGCCATATATTTACTAAAAATAAACAAGACGTCTTATACAGCATGTATTAAGCACAAAATAACGGAGTTTGTCCTAGCAGAACAGCCTGTTGTATAAGTGCTCAATTTCCCCTTCCTCCTCTACCTGAAAAGGCCCTTTATTCACATAAGAGCTCCATAAATGTGTCGGCCCGGTCTATATGTCCTGTAATGAACATCTGTCAGCACAGCTGCTTTACGCAGACTCCTCACTGCAGGAAGCAGACAAAACTCCCCAAACAGGAGGGTTTCATTTACGCAGGAACATCACATTAACAGAGCTCAAAAGTGAAAAACAGCTCGAGATCAGAAAACGAGAGCAGCTCTGGGAATATCACTCTTTTTGTCTCAGATACAAGAGACGTAGGCTAAATTGATTATTCTAAAAATTCAGTCAAGCGGTCTATAAATGGCCCACGTTACAGTAAAAAGACTCACAGCGTGACTTTGTTAATCAAACGCGAGTATAATAAGTACAGGGAGTGCAGAATTATTAGGCAAGTTGTATTTTTGAGGATTAATTTTATTATTGAACAACAACCATGTTTCTCAATGAACCCAAAAAACTCATTAATATCAAAGCTGAATATTTTTGGAAGTAGTTTTTAGTTTGTTTTTAGTTTTAGCTATTTTAGGAGGATATCTGTGTGTGCAGGGGACTATTACTGTGCATAATTTTTAGGCAACTTAACAAAAAACAAATATATACCCATTTCAATGATTTATTTTCACCAGTGAAACCAATATCACATCTCAACATTCACAAATATACATTTCTGACATTCAAAAACAAAACAAAAACAAATCAGTGACCAATATAGCCACCTTTCTTAGCAAGGAGACTCAAAAGCCTGCCATCCATGGATTCTGTCAGTGTTTTGATCTGTTCACCATCAACATTGCGTGCAGCAGCAACCACAGCCTCCCAGACACTGTTTAGAGAGGTGTACTGTTTTCCCTCCTTGTAAATCTTACATTTGATGATGGACCCCACAGGTTCTCTATGGGATCAGATCAGGTGAACAAGGAGGCCATGTCATTAGTTTTTCTTCTTTTAGTCCCTTTCTTGCCAGTTAGTCTCTTGGAGTACTTGGACGCTATGATGGAGCATTGTCCTGCTTGAAAATCATGTTTTTCTTGAAGGATGCAGGCTTCTTCCTGTACCACTGCTTGAAGAAGGTGTCTTCCAGAAACTGGCAGTAGGACTGGGAGTTGAGCTTGATTCCATCCTTAACCCGAAAAGGCCCCACAAGCTCATCTTTGATACCAGCCCTAACCAGTACTCCACCTCCACCTTGCTGGCGTCTGAGTCGGACTGGAGCTCTCTGCCCTTTACCGATCCAGCCACGGGCCCATCCATCTGGCCCATCAAGACTCACTTTCATTTCATCAGTCCATAAAACCTTAGAAAAATTAGTCTTGAGATATTTCTTGGCCCAGTCTTGACGTTTCAGCTTGTGTGTCTTGTTCAGTGGTGGTGGTTTTTCAGCCTTTCTTACCTTGGCCATGTCTCTGAGTATTGCACACCTTGTGCTTTTGGGCACTCCAGTGATGTTGCAGCTCTGAAATATAGCAAAACTGGTGGCAAGTGGCATCTTGGCAGCTGCACGCTTGACTTTTCTCAGTCCATTGGCAGTTATTTTGCGCCTTGGTTTTTCCACAGGCTTCTTGCGACCCTGTTGACTATTTTGAATGAAACGCTTGATTGTTCGATGATCACGCTTCAGAAGCTTGGCTATTTTAAGAGTGCTGCATCCCTCTGCAAGATATCGCACTATTTTTGATTTTTCGGAGCCTGTCAAGTCCTTCTTTTGACCCATTTTGCCAAAGGAAAGGAAGCTGCCTAATAATTATGCACACCTGATATAGGGTGTTGATGTCATTACACCACATCCCTTCTCATTACAGAGATGCACATCACCTAATATGCTTAATTTGTAGTAGGCTTTCGGGCCTATACAGCTTGGAGTAAGACAACATGCATAAAGAGGATGATGTGGTCAAAATACTCATTTGCCTAATAATTCTGCACTCCCTGTAGTTTCAATAACGTCTACCAAATTATTTCGCAGGAACACAGCAGCTTGTTTGAACTGAATTTTACTTAAAACCTTTAAAAGGCCAGGAAATTGGTGAAAAAAACATCAGAAATCATGAAAAAAACAACAGATGTGGAAATAAATCCCACATAACATTCTGGAAAGGTCTGATGATGGAGAATACAACACCATTTACTCCAAGTCACAGTGAACACGTAATAGTATCATGTAAACACACAGGAACATGTAATAGTATCAAACTGTAGACTCATTTTACTGGTATAGTTGAAAAACAGTTATAGTAAAAACAAGACATTAAATGTTCATCTAAGATCACTTGACATTGCCTGATTGCTTTGTAGTGCTGGTTTCTGTTTACGCTGCAAAATCCTGAAACTAATTCCTGAACACATATAAAGAAATCTATTTTTTTGGCATTGAGAATGACACTGTAGGATCCTGTATAAAAAATAAGTACTAAAAGTAAAAATAATAACATTTTGGATGACCAAAATGCTGGTCTACACTGTTTTGTTCATAAGACACTCTTTAAAAGTAAAGACAGTACTATTGCAATTTTTAAGTATAGTATAAAACAATGGGCTTGTAATCTCGTTAATCAAGAAACCATCACAATGTAGTAGGAATATGAAAATACGATAAAAACCTACCGGCCTTCACAACACTTGATAGGGAGGGAAAGCTGTGGTCCACAATGTTCAGTAGTGTCTTATAAAATTGATCACCTTCGAATAAAAGCAAACATCACAGTTGACAGTTAAGGTCCGGATGATGAAGCTGTACTTAAGTCAGTGTAGTGTCATTGCATAAGATTACAGTAGAGAAAGAGCTTCTAGACCGCCTGAGGGCCGATGAGAAGTGGTGTTTCTGGTTGGCTGAGAGGAGGCTGAGCTGACGAGCCCGAGTTGGAGTCTTGTTTCAGCTTGAGGATGTGCTGCTGGAGGTGCATCACCCAATCCTCCTGGATGGAGAGCGGCCCGTGAAAGACCTCCTCACAGAACCTGCCAAATCATTCACAGATTGCTCTTTACACTGATATATGCTTTAAAGTACACATGAAATCAAAACTAACCATATTGATTTTTGTTAGCTCACATTACTAGTTCTGTGGTGAACAATTCATCGGTGCATGTTGTTAAGATTTTTTTCTTGTATGCCCTTGTAATTTAAAGTGAATGCCCTTGTAATCTGAAAATGCACTTACTGTTTGTTTTCAGCCAAATTCTCAGATTACATCAGTCTGATGCCCCGTTTACACTAATGTGTTTTCGTTTTAAAACGCCTAAGTTTTGCTACGGTTACGCCATCCATCCACACTACGCCAGAGTTTTCGAGCCTCGAAAACGGAGCATTTTGGAAACGCTGGAGAGGCTGTTTTCATTCTAAAATGCTGCTGCTCCATCTCAGTGTGGATGGAGGAAAACGGAGACATCTGAAAACGGAGGCGTTCCTGCAGAGATTTGCTACTGAGATTCGCTTTTGGGTCATTGCGTATTCTTCCCTTATTCGTCAAGCCCCCTATCACATGACTATAACGCCACTGGAAGACTGCAGACCAGCCTTCACTGTAAACAATATGGACAGAAATGGGAGCGTTGTTTGCGCTATTGTCCATTTTAGGCGCCATTGTGCAGTTAAACTCTACCTTTTTTTTACTACAACAGCTGCATATATTCGCAAGAGGCAAGCTACTGTTCGAGCATTCGCTAATCACTCACGTCTCACGTGGCGTATGCCCTATTTAGAATGTCGAGCGAGACACATGCTTCCTGTTTATACTTGAATGCGCATGCCCAGAGTGCGCGAATAGTCACGTGATATATGTTTCTGGTGGAGTAGTGTGGACGGAGATATGTTCAGAAGTGCTGGGTGAAACGCTGGTGTGGACGCGGATCGTTTTCATGCTAAAACGCCGTTTTAAAACTAAAACGCACTAGTGTAAACGGGGCCTGAGCTATCAGGCGTGGCTAACATACTTAACCAAGCCCCTGCAACTAATAGGTTTTTGACACCGCCATGACAGCAAACAGAAAAGCTAATGAGGTGTCTGATAGGTTGTAATAACGCTCCCAAAACCCTTTTCCTGATCTTGAAATGGCTACTTTACTACATCCAATCAGCTCACAGTAGAAAAACAAACCACGCCCACTGTTTTCTATTCTGTTTCTCTAAGAACTGCATCACAAGCAGCAACATCCCGCTCTCCCTCGAGAAGCTAATACAAAAGGAAACTGCAATTCATCCAAATTCTGCTTGACCATTTCTATTGACGGCAATGTTAAAATGGCCAACTTTACAGCCTGGTGCAAAAAACGATTGTGGTGTATATAGCTAATATTACACTTCATGACAACTGTAAGGAGGTGAATTTTTTTTTAAACTTGTCCATTTCATTTATATTAAGTCTGCATAATTAAGGGCGTGGGCACTTGAATGACATGTATTTTAAAAGACTAAACACTTTATTGGTTTAGCATACAACCAAGCACATTTCGTCAGAACACAAATGAGTCGCAGGTAATGAAATATTCAGTGTTTCTCTCAAAGAAAAGCCAGTCTAAGCAAAATGCTAGCAGTATTTTTTGTAGCTCGGCTCATGCGCCGCCTCTTTGCCATTTGTTGGAAACCCCCGGTTGGTGCAATAATGTGAGAACAAAATGGCGATGGTTGACCGCGCCCACTTGTAGCTTTATTTACGCTCTTCAGAAACCTATGGGTGACATCATGGATACTATGTCCATATTTTTTACAATCTTTGTTTACAATACACACACACACACAAAAAAAAGTAGCAGCTTCCGGTACATGCGAACTGTAATAGTCATTATGATGATCTTTTAAATAACAGTAGAGAGTCACAACAATTTGGGCATATGGCATAGACGTTGTTTGGGGTGGGAAATAATAGTGATACCATGTCCCCACCTCTTTTGCCAGAGTTGATTTGACACTTTTTGAAATCATTGAAACGACAGGCCGAGCATGCAGATGACTTGAAATGCAAAGTTTTTTTGACTTAGATTTTATAACCCCCAGGTTATTTGATAACAGTTTATTAGACGACCACTTCATAATCAGAAAAACAATCTCATTTTCATTTCATCACTCTATGATTAACCACCATATTTAAAACATTATTTTACAGAGAAATACTGTATCAATTATCATCATTTACCAAGTGTACATCAATACAATGTAAATCCAACAACCCATAACATTAAAAAATACATTTGACGGTCAATCAATGATTAAAGACAATCTTACCTTCACTTCAACACACATAACCAACCACACAAGAAATATTTACTCTCACCTTCAAAAAAAAAAAAAAAACATTATTTCACGGATAAATAGCATATTTACATTAAACAATACATTGTAAAATACTCATGGTGGTTAATCTTGGAATGATGAAATGAAAATGAGATTGTTTTTCTGATTATGATGCGGTCGTCTAATGACGCAATCTGATTGACTGTGGGATAAAAGGGGTGGAGGGAGAGGATTGTGTTACACACTGAGGAAGGCATTGTGCCGAAACGTTTGTGTTATTGAGTCACCCGAAGAATGTAAAAATAAAAACAACACAAAGCAATTACTTGATGAGTGCGAATCATTACCTCTTTGAACGAAAGTATTGACTAGATTAACGCACCAAAAAGTTTCTTTAAAAAAACGCGAGTGCGCAGGGCAAATTTTAAACAGTTTATTAACCAGGGGTGTGGTTAAGAATATTGTGGCTAAAGGCATCAAACTGACGTCAACAGAGAAGGACCGCCATTCCCAAAAGCAGAAGCAAATAGTCAGACTTGGATTGAAGATAGGGCTGGGTGATTTATTTGAGGAGATTTTCATGCACACTTTGTCAGTACAGCCAGTTATAGTAAACCTCAATTCAACATCTAGATCTTTTTTGATTAACTGCATCTCTGTTTAATGTCTATCGTCTTTTTTTTCATATTTATTCTGTGTTGTCACTTGTCACTTTATGTACACTGGGTGCTTCTGTAGCAAAAACAAATTCCTTGTGTGCGAAGCAATAAAACTGATTCTAATGATATTGAGAACAGTTCTGCAATAATGACAGGTGTTTACATTGCTTCTCAATGAACTACAGCTGTAGTAGTGTGTATTAGTGTAGTGTATTAGTATTAGTCAAAGCTGTTAAATCTCCTGTTTATTCAGCAACAGCTATTTTCCCCATGGGATTTCCTGTGTATTTGGACAGGTTTGTGGGTTTCTGCAAGAGTGCCCTCTGGCATTCGGAGGAGATTTACAACAAATCACACCATGCTTCCTTGAAAAGCTGTGCATGACAATCACAGCTTCGCGTGATGAATTCAATGAATTGAAAAGTCCTAATCGCAGATTACTAAAACAAACCTTGGTAACACTTTATAATAACGGTCCATTAGCTAATGTTAATGTATTTGCTAACCAAGTATGAATAATCTTGTAAAGCATTTATTAATCATAGTTTAACATTAGCTAATGCATTATTAAAATCCAAAGTAGTGCTTGTTAACATTAATTAATGCACAGTGAGTTAACATGAACTAGTTATTTAACATTAACTAACATTAACAAACATGAATAAATACCGTAACAAATGTATTACTAATAGCTTGTTCATGTTAGTAAATACTTCAACTAACATTGACTAATGGACCATTATTTTAAAGCAGGGGTGCTCAAACATTTTCCTATTAAGGGCCAAAAATCAAACTTGATTGAGGGTTGTGGGCCAAATATATACACCAAAGTCTTATATATAAAATTGGCCTAATTAATTCAGTAATATTTAAAAAATAACTAGAAAACATTCCTTTAAATCATATTAACTAATGCAGTATCACTTGTAACATTTAATAATGAACTTATTGCCATAAAAACATAATCCCATTTATAGCGCAATGGAGTTCAATGCAAAAAAAAACACTAGTCGAGCTGCTCCTGCATTTACCTTGATTTGCTCGCAGATATCTTATGCATTACTCTCATTTGCCAAGTCTGATTCATTTGCAACATTTAATGGAATCCTTTAATTTCAGTTGATTTTTGTAGCTTAGCAATAAAACAAAAACAAAACGTTATGTTAATTTTGAAATGTCGATCAATCAAAAGAAATTCGCCCCAATCACCTCCCCATCATTCTTATTTCAGATGGCGTGGTGGGCCAAATTACAGGTTACCATGGGCCAGCTTTGGCCCGCGGGCCCTACTTTGGCCATCTCTGTTTTAAAGTGTTACCCAAACTGCTACTATTTCTGTCAGTGGATTAACTTGAGCAGATTAATTGTTGACGTGAAGAGTAACAATGTGCACTAGGACAACAAACATTGTGAATTGAGATTTCTAAACCTGCTTAAACAACTCTTCACCAAATCCAAGCAGAAAAAAAGACGCTTACCTGCACTTGAGGGAGTATATCTTGCCCACCAGCTTCACCAGGCTGGTTTCTGGTGGTCTGGGCACCAAAGAAGGAATGTTTCCAACCCGAGGAGGCTTTGAAGGCTCTGTTTCCCCAGATCTGCTCTCGGAGTGGGATGAATGCTTTGTAGGACGTCGTTCAAAACCTAAGACAACAGCAGAGACTTTCACTGCACATAATCTTTTTCTTTTAATCAACAACTGAATTAGTACATAAAGTTCATTTAAGCTTTAAATTTAGATCCCTTTACCTCGAGGTAAACGAACGTTCAGCTCACTGCGGGCTGTGGGAGTCTGGATAAGGCTGTCTGAGGATGGTTCATCTGATGGAGGCCGTTTTTTGTGTGATGAATAGTGGCTCATCCCTGCTTTGCCATCTCTAGTTGCTTTGGAATGCTGGGATACCTGCGGCTGACCTGTAGAGTCTCTTGACGAAGCTTTGGGAGAACCGAGACGGACAGACTCAGAGTCTGAGGATGAGTATGGAGTGGAGGTTTTTCTGGGGACCTGCAACAGAGACAGTTTGAGAAGATCAATGAAGTACCAGGCTGCTGACAACTTATCTACCTGCAAATATGAAGGAGGGGCGACATACTGCAATAAGTCAATCAATCAATCAATACGTTATGGAGCCAGATCAGTCTCAAAAACAATACATTTACAAAATGTAATTCATACATCCACAACATAATTCACATTTGTAAAACCCAATTTGTAAGTTCAAAACACAGATCATAAATACTCAAATCCAATTCGTAAATTCAAAACATTCATAATATACACAAATACAATTCTTTTGGAAAATATTTATGCTGTTTTACTTGTGAATTTACAAATTGTGTTGTATTTATAAACCGTGTTTTGAATTTACAAATTGGATTTTTGAAATGTGCTGTGCATGTATGAATTTTATTTATAATAAATATGTTGTATGTATATACTTGCATATGTTATTTTTGAGACCGACCTGGCTCTAAAAAATAAGCACTTTTTTAAAAAGTATAAACTTACCTGAGAAGCAAAACTGCATAAGATTTTAGTAAACGTTGTAAACCTTTTTTACGTGTTTTAGGTGTAAACATAACAAATTTAATTGAGGTTTACAGTTCAATCAAATTACATTCATAAAGAGAAAAAAAAAAAATTATAGTATTTAAATAGTAGCCCATTGTGAATGTGTGAAATGATAGTTCCACCTTATTTTCTTACACTCAAGTGGTTTCAAACATTTATGAATTTCTTTCTTCTGTTGAACACAAAACAAGATATTCTGAAAAATGCTGGGGGAAAAGTCATTGACATCCAGGGTATAAACTAAACATACTATGGAAGTCAATGGCTGATTTTTTTATTTTTTACATTCTTCAGTAAATCTTTATTTGAGTTTAACAGAAGGAAAAAAGTCAAACAAGTTTGGAAAAAAGTGGAGGAAGAGAAATTATATCATTTCTCTTATGTTTATCATTTTGATGAACTTTAAGGCCCAATCCCAATTCTACCCCTTAGCCCTTCCCCTTACCCCTACCTTTGTTTTGCGCATTCATGTGAAGGGGTAGGGGTGTCCCAATTCTCTTTAGCTTGAAGGTGTAGGGCTAAGGAGAAGGGCTAGATACCCCTTCGAACTGAGATTTTTCAGGACCACACTCGAAACCAAGGGGTAATTTTTTTAAATTATTTTTAAAAATTAGTATTTTTGTTGTCATTATTACAAATTTTTACAACAGACAAACATATGTTTTAATACATTCATAACAGCGTTTGTGCTTTACCATCATGGTTTAAAAAAAAACAAAAAAAAAACACTAAAATAAAAACCACTAAATTTCGCTACCTATAACCCCTAATGATAACTTGTGTATAGCAGTCCCGAAATATTTGGTCACTCGATGACAATGTCATTTTCCCTGTCAGTAATGTCTAGTGGCTGGGAATGAGCTTTTTACAGTGTCTGCTATAATGTTAATGTTGTTTTCGTGTGTTTACATAGATGATTATGGCCACGGTGTAAATGCACAGTAAAGTTATGATCTTCTTGCCACATTAGATCGTTATGATAACATAATATACGTCTTCAGTGAAATAAAATGCTGCACCTACCACCTCCTTTACTCAGCCACAATGATTTCTGGGACTTCTCAAGTAAGTTTTGTGCTCAAGTCTGCATCGAGGCATCCTCGATAACAAGAACACAACTGGGTCCTTTCGTGCATCCTCCGTTCTTAAGGTCTTGAGTTTTGGAACAGAACTTTAGCAGCTGATGATGACATTACACGAGAACACAAGGATGCAAGATTGCTGAAGAACGCACATTGAGATCAGCCCTGGTCTCTCTAAACGGCACCTTTACAAGAGTCTGCTCTGCTCTGATTGGTCAGATGGCCCAGTCTTCTGTACCTATTAACAATGCATGTCAGAAATCAAATCCATTTCACCTACAGGTATGGAGGCTTTCTCAGCACTTGTTAACAAGGAGATTCAAAAGAATAACTAGGGTTTCAATTTACCATCTCAATTTTAATCTTAAGCACAAGTAAAGTGGAATTTCTTTTGCAGCGAATAATCATAGCCTGCCACTATATAAGTGTGCAGAAAATAAAACTAGACTTCCTGAGGACTCATTTTGGTATCAATATTAGAAAACATCATCTAACAAACATTTATTATAAACTTTGATATTCTACATTTGTTTATAGTTATATGAAAAGTAATCTCCCATAAGATAATAGTAGTGAGAAATTGACTGATAGGACTCACCTTCCTAACAAACGGCAGTTGCCCCTTCATGTAACTCTTGTGCAGCTCTGCTACTTTCTGAGGCTCACTCTTCATCCAGGCCATCAGGGTCTCAATAGGGGAACCGTTGACCTTCCAGTCCACTCCCTGCTGCCTCAGATGGGCTCTTGCGTGGCTGGCCAGTGCCTTTCGATTCTCAAAATCAAAACCACACAGTTCGCAGGTAGCATCGCAGCCTATTGCAGAAAGGAAAGACAGTGAAGAACACAAGACATTAACGATGACATACTGCACACTAGTATGGGATTGAGTCAGCTCTACTCCTTAGCACTCAATAAGGCTATATTTACAAAGAAATACTAATGCACCACACAGTAAACAATACAATCCATTTAAAGTATGGTTCATTCAAAAGTTAAAATTCTGTCATCATTTACTTATCCTCCACTTGTTCCAAACCGGTTTGAGTTTCTTTCTTATATTGAACACAAAGGAAGATATTAAAAAAATGCAGGAAAGCAGCAGCCATTGAGATTCACAGTATTGTGTGCTCCTACTATAGATGTCAATGGCTGCTGCTTTCCAACATTCATCAGAATAACTGGTTTTGTGTTCAAGAGAAGAAAGAAACTTAAGAGATTAAAATATTGGGGTTAACTTTGCCTCTAAGAGACAGTCACAAATTTAGAATATTGTTTTGATTAGTAGCTATTGCAAGAAAACTATTGGTAAATACTAAAAATTTAAAATATGCTTAATTTAATTAATTTATTTGTTTATTTAACGGAGACAATACATTTGACATTGTTATACAATGACAACTGATGTCATGTACATAGGGCATATAACAAAAAGCTAATTTGCAGCCCTTGGTTAGGCTTTATATAATAAAAATAAATAAACAAATTATGATAATTTGATAAGTCAATGATAATCATGTTAAGTCAATCTGCATTCTTAAGGAAAATGTAGATCTGACCAATGTGAATGAATCATACTTCACATTGCTATAAAGATGTCATCCATTGTTTCAGCTTTACAGAAATAAAACTGGGAGTTCTGATTGTTACTTTAAATCAAGACTTCACTGAAAATTAAGGTAACACTTTACAATAAGTTTCATTAGTTAATGCATTTACTAACATGAACTAATCATGAACAACACTTGTAATTTAATTATTACAAATAAATTTAAATTAAGAGATTTAAATTCAAGTTAAGAAATTAAAATTCAAAACAAATTTAAACGGCACAAAAAAAAAAATCAGATTTCTTAAATAACAATTGCCAATGACTCAAATGAACACTAGGGTTGGGTTGATAGACGACGCCATGATCCATCGCCTATGGCCAATAGACATGACGATGCTGAGCCAGCATCATCAACCTTCGCCCCTTCGATGCTGAGCCAGCATCACCAACCTTCGCCTCATTGTAATTATTAATCATAATTTAACATTTATTAATATATTATTAACATCCAAGTCCATGCTTGTTAACATTAGTTAACGCACCATGAATTAACGAACTAACAATGAACCACTGTATTTTCATTAACTAACATGAACAAATACTGTAGTAAATGTATTGTTCGTTGTTTGTTCATGTTAGTAAATGCATTAGTTAACATTAACTAATGAACCTTATTGTAAAGTGTGACCAAAATGAAGACTGACCTACAGTGGTTCTGCATCTGCAGATACTACAATTTCTACTACTCCTCTAGTCTGAATTTATTTATCTACTCTCAGACTACCTCAGGGGCAAGTCCAAGTATACACTTAAAAACTTTTTTAAAAATGAAAACTTCAAAAACCATCAAAACCCAAGATATATTTTTAAAGAATTTGACAATCATGGCATTTTATTGGTTCTGATCCATTACTTGTAAAGTTTGTTAGCTTAACATAGAGCAAACCAAACTTTGCTCCAAACTAAGCCAGAGCAGATTAATTCTATGTTCAGAGCGACACTGCAGTGTTTCTTACCTTTCTTCCCTTTTTGAACTAATCGAGTGAGGCAGTGATTCAGCAATCAACAGACAGTCTTTTGCTTAGTTTCTAAATAAATGGCTTTGAACAAATAATTGGAATGAACAATTTAATTGATCACTCTTAAATAAGAGACTCGGTGCTCCCTACTGGAGTTTTCTACGTCTCATTTATTTATCCAAGTCAGACCCAGTATTCTATTGATATAAAAGTCTGTGTATACACTTAGCATGCCAGCTTTTTAATTAAATAAGTATGCTGTTTCAAACATTCCCTGTTTATTAGGCTTAAATGTTGCATTAAGGCTTAACAGCAGCCCTTGTTGACTTTTGGAACATTTTATTGGTAGTTACTTATAAATATTCATTCATTTATTTTCCTTCAGCTTAGGCCTTGTTTACACTAATACGTTTTAGTAAAATGCCGTTTTAGTACGTTTAGTAAAACGCCGTTTTAAAATGAAAACAATCCACATCCACACTGGCGTTTAATTTAACATTTCTGAGAAGCTCTCCGTCCACACTACACCATTGAAAACGCACATCACGTGACCACACATACACTTAGGCATGTGGTGAAAGCTGCCTTAGCGTATTCTCACATCTGAGCTCCAGGCAGTCAACGGGAGCTCTGGGCACACCTGCCTGGCTGAGAGCAGCCCAACGTCAGCAACTGGAATTTGCCACTGTATCTCATCTCTCCGTAGTTGTTAAACGTCATCTATAATCTTATGTAGAGACCTATATCTAAGGACTCGGTCTTTTGAATCTATTAGCCTACTTGTTCTCAGGTAACGTGTTTTGGCTGAGCACAAGGATAAGTTAATAACTATTAATTTATGCAACTACATACACTGATTCCACATGTTTAGCCGATTGCTTGCCTTTATTTCCTATATTGTATAAACTTATTGTACTTTAATTATTATTGATTATCAAAATTATAGCTTACTGAGTTTTATATTCAGCAAAAAAGACAGCTATTTTGTATTTCACCATGTATTTACTCTGATAATATTTATTGTGTGCATATAGCCTGACATTAAGCATATATGCCGAAATCACTCAGTAAGTAGGGATGGGCGGATCGATTCTGAAGTATCGATATTTTCGATACTGGGAATGTATCAAAAGGATTGATCCTTAAGTAAAAGTATCGATCTTTTCTGGGGGATTTTCTCACTGAGTGATCAGAGATTTTGAAATATCGAAATAATTATAGCACCGCATATTATATAAATATTTACTTAAATAGCAACACGAATGGGAACTATAATATTTTTCCGCTGTATCTCTACTGATAGGTCAGTGTTATCTCATGGCACCACACACACCCAGTGCTGGTTGTAAAACTCGAGAGTGGAGCTGTCAACAAGATGACTGAACGTAAACAAAGTATAATCTGGAGTTATTGTAAAAGTAATCAGCTGGGGGCATCGCCCATCCCTAACAGTAAGCCTAATGTTTTAGTGAAGATGACAGTCATATAAATATCTACATGATGCCTTAACATTTTTGGTGTCTGTTATGTTTAAGTTGTTAATATAAAAGTTAAGAGACAGTGCTTTATGTCATGTTTTATTTTATTGTTAAGATATATGACGCTATAAATGTACACTGCCACCACATTTGAAGATTTACCCAACGTGTCCTCATATCATATGGAGTTCGATATAAACTTGCGAAGTCTTACAAGGACACTTGTACTTAAAGGAAAGGATGAAAGTCTGTTTGCTTTGTGTACTTGATATTGAGAAAAAGCCCCAATCAGGTAGCGTGAATGTTGGTAGCCATGCCTCCATTTTCAGCTGTCTTCGTTTTCCTCTATCCACACTGAAACGGACCAGCAGCGATTTAAAACCAAAACGGCCTCTTCAGCATTTCCAAAATGCTCCGTTTTCAGGGCTTGAAAACTCTGGGGTAGTGTGGACGGAACCACAGCGAAAATTATGCGTTTTAAAACTAAAACGTATTAGTGTAAACAGGGCCTTAGTCTCTATTTCAGAGGTCACCACAGTGGAATAAACCAGCATATGTTTTACACAGCAGATGCCCTTTCAGCAGCAATCCAGTACTGGGAAACACCAATACACACTCATTTACACACACCACCACCGAGCCACCTTATAAATATTCATGCAAGTAAAAAAATTTATGAATAAAAATCATCGTACCTGCGCCATCTTCAGCAGATTTCTCTTTTTCTACCGGTGACAGAGTTAATTTCGAAGGTGAGGTTGCTGGTTTCTTCAATTGCACTGGCGCCCCTAAAGCAGATTCTGGTTTGATTTGGGATGCCCGTACAGAGCCCTCTCTCTTCATGAGCTCATACAGTGCCTCTATGGGTGGAAACTTCACGGACCACTTTGCTCCCAGCTGTCGTAAGTGTGAACGTGCATGACAGGACAGAGCTTTGCGAGTATCAAACATCTCACCGCAGTAGTCACAGCATACAAATTGTTTGGGCTCCAGCCTCTCGGTTTTAGCGGCTGTGTGAAGTAAACATAAGTCAACATTATCAGTTAGAGTTTGCCACACAATGGGCAATACAGCTTTCTTAGGACTAATGCTAAAATGTTGCATATACGACATTGTAGGGTTGCACAATATTGCCAAAATCTGACAATATTTAGTTTTCTTATGCTATATATTGCATTGTGAATACAATTTTACCAGATGACTCGAATAGCTTTATTTGGAAAGAAATTATAATTTTAGATTGGCATGATTTTGTAGGGACCTAGCATGAAATACAAGAAACAAATTGTAAGCTTAAATAAATATAAAGCTTGAAAGTGAAATAAACAGTGCTTAGTGGTTTTCCGGAGAGTCAAACAGTTTTCGGGTATAGATATTGAATAATTGAATGTAAAGTAAAATGGAAAAAACACTGTATAGTCTTCACTGTACAAATAATTTATTATTATTACTTGCAGACATAACTTTTTGTGCTGGAATGCGTTAAACTCTCTTGAAGTGTCTTAAAAACTTATGCAAACAATAAGCTTTCACACTGTTATGGTTAAACCAACTATAATCGCAACCCAACATTGCATATCCTGCAATAAGACTATTGTGGATGCACACAATGCGATATCGATGGCAAAACTAAATATTGTTTAGCCCAAATACATTGAATATTCCATTAAGCAATAAAATACTAAAGATAATAATCTACAGCTAAAAATAATAAAGATGTTATATGTGAGAATGTTTGTGAATTAAGTCCCTTTAATCGGGATCACCAAATATGTAGTTCCGAAAATATGAACGTGCTTTGCCTTCAGACACTAGAGAAAGCCCGGGGGATCACGGGACTGATTATGACATGAAGATGACGATCACTGACAGATGGAGATTCGGCTGCGGTGAATAAAGGGTTAAAGTTCATTTTCACAACAACACCACAGTATAGCCAACCTACTGTTATGTTTGTTTCTGTCATTTTTCTGATGATTGATACAATAACCTGCGCTGCAACGCGGGATTCGCTATTGAAGGAGACTAAGGGACTTTGTCAGACTTTGACAGGGACATTGTCAATAACTTTTACAGTTCAAATGGACCAGTTTCTTCTTCCTCCGGATCATAACATGTAAGAGTAATTAAAACTGTTCCCTCGCTTTGTTTAGTTTGCAAAATATGTGTTTAATTGTATGTTATAAGTTGTCAATCGCACCACGCAGCTTGTAATCACATATCTACTGTATTATAGACCAGTGCTTGTACTGTTTCTCTCAGGTTAAATCTTTATGGGGCTGTTCACATATCGCGTCCAAAACCACGTTAAAAACGTGACGCCTGCTTCTTCCTTTACTGATTTAAATGCATTTCTGAACTTGTTATCTTCGTGTTTGTCTTTGCTAGGGACACCATCAGCTGTTTCTCACACGCGCGGCGCAGTCAATTTTCAAAATAGTTCAACTTTTGCCACTGTGTAGACTAATACTGAATGTGTGTCGTTATCACTAGGGGTTCGGTTTAAGAGTAGAGTAATCTGCTGGTGTTTAACTGCATTACTTTATTGCATTCCTGCATTGGGCTCTCACAAACTTTGTCACTTCATACTGTAGCCGTGGGGCGCATTTTGTTTTTGACTCACGCTGAACACAGTTGACAAATCACAACAGACTGGGTTATCGGTCCAATCAGCGCAGAGTAGCTTCGCGCTATGGTGGGGTTTGAGAACAAATGGATCGCTGAACGAATCATATGTGAGTTGCTGGGATAATTGGGTAAAAAAATGCATATTATGAGACAACAAATGTATTTTTGGACCTTGCATGCATATCAGCATGTTGTTGGAGACCCCCAAAACCAAAATATGACGAAATATTTTTAATGCATAATAGGGACTCTTTAACATCGACTAGTGTTGCTACATATAGCACCTTTAAAAAAAGATAAAATTGACCAGAAGACTAACCATCACAAAATCTTGCAAGATTGTTTTTAAAAGCAAGCAAAAGCACAAGCAAGACATTCTTACTCACCGATCACAGGTGATTTGACTGCGTTGGAATCAGATGGCGGTGATAAAGGGGTGGTGGGTGCACTTTGTGACTTTGGAGACTCAATGATCGAGACATTAACCTCGACGGGCTCGTCTTTTGGTTTTGGGATCACAGTCCTGAAACCTTTCTTGGCCTTTGGAACTTTGTGAGGAACTGGAAGAGGGGGAGATGAATGGGGTTCAGGGGCTAAGAGAAGCGGGGGTCCCGAGGGAGGCGCAGACGGAGATAACAGTGGAGTCAGTGAGGGTGGCTCCAGCGTAGAGAGAGATTCTGTAGAAGCAGCCCGTTGGGCCATCACCTCTCGCAGGGTGGCCATGGGAGACCCGTTGACGGACCACTCTGTGATGCCGAGCTGCCGCAGGTGATAGCGAGCATGACTGGCTAAGCTCTGACTCTTCTTAAACTTCTCAGGACAGAATTCACATTTGGCAGTTTTAGATGATTCACCTTTGGAGGAACAACGAGAAAAGTATGTTAGGACCAGAGATAAGGTCAATACTTAAATACCAGTGTTTCTCAACCACGTTCCTAGAGGATCACCAGCTCTGCAAATTTTCCAGGTCTCCTTAACCAAACAAACACACCTGATTCAGATCATCAGCTCATTAACAGAGGCTGCAAGACTTGAAAAGTGTGTGGCTAAATACAATCCAATAGATTTTTGATCTTTCATCCTTGCGTGGATACGCGCCGAGATCTGTTTTGTACTAATATTTCTCCAAACATATTTCTTTGTGTTCATCGAACAAAGAAATTTACACAGGGCTGAAATCAACAAGTAAACAGTAGCAATGTTTCCATCTAAAATCCATCCAGTAGCTATGTTTCCATTCAAAATCCATCCATCCTTTATGCGCAAAACTAGAATATTGCATAAAAGACCTGCAAATAAAGCGTTTCCATCAGAGTCAAAGCGAACAAAATCGTCACTTCCTGATAAACTGCTGCCAAACATCAACAGTAAAAAACGAATTTGCTGTTGTAGAAGTAGCTGCATCAATCTTTTCATCATTTAATAAATGACCTACGCCTCAGAAGGCAATCCTGACACGCAGTGAACGCATAGTGGCGTTTGAAGGCTTGAGACGCGGAGCACAGATGCTCTTGACAGTTCTGGAGATAATTAAAAATATAATAACACTAATACTGAAATGGTTTAGGTGTTTTAGAATGACCAAAACAACATTCAAGATGTTTTACAATGTACTCAGCTGGGTAGTTTGTCCATTCACACACATTTTTACCATCGCATGATCTCTTATAACAAAATCACATGACCTTTTAATAAACATAATGGAATTTCTTGGGTTAAAGTGTTTCCATCATAGTTTATGCGCATCTTTTCTTATCGAATAAAAAGTTTATCCTACTCAGTTATGCGCATTCATTTTTTATGCACATTTTCAAAAATTATGCACATCTTTGTGTTTCAATCAACCATTTTTTTTGCGCATATCCAAAATGTGCATAAAAATAACATTCTAAAAAACTGATCTAGTCCTCAGTTATGTAAAAAATATGCATTATGATCAAGTTTTAAAAACTTTTGTTCTGCTTAACATTTTTTAAAAACAAAACGCTTCAAACGAACACCATTTACCTGTTTAGAAATTATTGACATCCTCGCTGAATAATATAAATACATTACAATAATAATTTATTTTCAATTAATTAACTTTTTGCTTATTAAAAAAAAATATTTCAAAGTTTCCACGTTTTTTTGCCATTTGGGTCTTTCATAATTCACAGTTCAGCTCCGAGACTGAGATTAAAATAGAGTCAGTGCATTAATTTCAAACATTCTTCTAACATAAAAAACAGCAGTTTTACAAAAAATGTATTACTTTAATAACTATATTCTCACCATGACAGCGTGACTTAAATTTGGGTTGATCGCCAAGGGGCAAACTTGCTGAACCATCTGAAGAAATCTTCTGTTTCTTCACTGAGGGAGTTGATTTCAGCTCTGTTTTCTCAATGAGAGGCAATGCTTCTGAAACATCTGCAGAAACCTTCTGCTTTTTGGCTGGTGAAGATGACTTTAATTCAGCTTTACCACTGAAGGGCAATACGTCTGAAACATTTGGAGAGATTTTTTTCTTCTTCCTTAAAGGTGCCTTTAGTTCTGTTTTGCCACTGAGAGGCATGTTCCCTGAAAAATCCAGTGAAATCTTCTTCTTTTTGGCTGAAGGAGTGGGTTTAAGTTGTGCTTTGTTGCTGAGTGGTAAGTTCCCCGAAACCTCCAAAGAAGCTTTCTGCTTTTTGACTGGGGGAGGTATTAGACGAATAGATTTCAGTCCTTTAAAAACCAAAGAGGAAGGAGGTGGATTTTTACTGGTAGAAGATGATGTGGATGGAGCAGAGGTGGGTGAAGTGCGATCCTCAATGTCTGAGATATCCAGCAGACCGGCGGTGGCCTTTTCCTGGAAATCCTCGCTCTGAATAATTTTATGGAGCATTTCTATGGGAGCACCTTTAGAGTCTAAATGCACGCCAAACTGCCGCAGGTGGGACCGTGCATGGCTGGATAGACCTTTACGAGTCTCGTACCACGCTCCGCATAATTCACACACATGGACGTCTCCCCTCTGTGAGGAATTCGTCATAGTCGCTGGTGAAAAAGCACAAAATACATTTCAAAATTTATGTGAATGTTACATGCAAAGATTGTTTTTTATTTTAATAAGCTTGCTTTATAGAGTGGTCAAATTAGCAAGTCCAAGATTTAATTCCACTTCCACACGCATTCCAAAACTTTTTATTGCAGTTACTTACATAAATTAAGCGGAGCGTCTGTTTCCTGAGGAGCCCAGAGGGGTTTGGCAGGGGCCAGAGAGAGTGAGGTAGATGGACTGCTATCACCGAGTTTGGACTCAAGAGCCTTCGGAAGAGACAAAACTGCAGGACTGGGCACTACAATCTTCTTTGAAGATGCTTTACAAGTCTTCCCTACAGCAAAAGTCGAAGAAGAGTGACCAGCGGCTGATGCTTTTACAGCAGACGAGGCAGACGATGAGGAAAGAGCATATTTCTTCTTTACAATCTTGGATATTTTAATCTTCAGTTTGGGCCCTGGTTTCTTTTTGAGGACGTGCGACTGAAGTTTGGCTTTTTTAGCAGGCTTGGCCTGGACTTGGGACTTGTGTTTGTGCTTTTTAACAGACTTGGCCTGTTTTTTAAACTTGGGTAGAGTTCCTCCTCTTTCCTTCATGAGCTTGGACAGGAGGTCTATAGGAGCTCCACTGCTGTCAGACACCGCCACTCCCAGCTGCCGGAGGTGAAACCGGGCATGACTAGAGAGACCGGGTCTAGTTTCAAAATTGGTCCCACAAAACTCACAGCTGTGGATGCCTGCTGTAAAAATGTGAGAATGCATAATGTGAGTACATCTGTATGGAGCGTGAACATTTCTAGCCTGTTTTATACTTTTTTCCATAAAGTGTTTTCTAGACTTCAACTTAAATGAATGGTTAAAGTAATTCACATGCAAAAAAAAAGGATAAAGTGCCCCTATTTAAAATGTTACTATTTGGGAGTGTTTAAAGTCTCTTGGAAAAGGTTCATAAGCATCCAAATGCAAATATACATTATAATAATAATAATAATATAATGTAATATAATATAATGCCAATATAACCTATACATTATCACTTAATTTGTCAAAATCTCAAATGATTGGTTGAATTTCTCTTGTAAACCCCTCCATTCTTACTCTCTCTCATTACTGAATCTGCTCAAGAGGCTTCGTTCCTTCAGTGATTGTGAACAACATAGCCAGTAATGCTGGGTTCACACCGAATGCAAAGAAAACAATAAAATTGTCACTTGTTCTAGCTCAGTGGTTCTCAAGCTTTTTTCACTATGTACCACCTTAGAAAGAAATTGACTCTTCAAGTACCACCATAATAGCCGGTATTGAAGAACAGTAGCGTAGTAGGCCTAATAAAGCAGCTTACAGCACTGCACAGTTCAAAAGCAAGGTAGATTAATTCTTCTAACTAAAAATATTTATTATTGTCAGCCACTTAAATAAAAGGTTTTTGCCTATTAAAATCAATTTACTGATTACATCGATGTTATCGTACACGTTAAAGTGCATTAATTTTTTAACTTTAATTATTCAACGATTCCTCCGCGTACCACTAGAAGGAAGCTTGTGTACCACTAGTGGTACGCGTACCAGAGTTTGAAAACCACTGCTCTAGCTTATTAGCCTCAAATTTTGTCCTCAAAAGGAAAATTGAGGTGAATACTTCATGGTCATGTCATTCGTGCCACCCAGTGGAAATTTGCCTCTATTTGCACTGACTTTCTATTTAATCTGTTTGTGTGAGTGCTTAGATGTGCATTTAGTGAGAACCCAGCATAACAATTTTACAATACCATTTCCAGCCACTGTTCAATGACTAAACATTCAATCAACCTGAACCTCCAGCACAGGCATTGCACTGGAAAGGTTTTAATTTGTAGTATACTACGAGATCTTATAACAAGGCTTCTCAACATAATGTCAACAACACAAAGCAGCAACAGTGTTTAAGTCAAAGTAAACATTGTTTTCTAAAAATAAAAGTTTAGTTCCTCATAATTTTATAATGACATGAGGGTAAATACAGGTGGCATATTTTTGGTGAACTATGCTTTTAAGAATAAAATCATTGTAAAACTAAAGTTAGATTTACAAATCATCACTAAACAAAGAATGTACAATGTAATAAAAACAACAAGGTTTTTCCTTTGCATCTTTGAAAAAGTTTGTGTACAGACAATAGCGCTTGTAGCATGTTTGGTATTCTAATTGGATAAATGAGCTATATGCAGAGCTAGTGTTTTTCAGCCAATGATGAACTTCCGGTGAAAGCTTTATGTGAGTATTTTCAATTTCATAAGGTTCCTTTTACAGTCTCGATGTTGTAATGCAATTCAAATATAATCAGTTAAACAGACTTAAGCATCCATTTGGCTGTTAAAGAGTAAAAAAGAGACGAAAGACCATTTAAACACAGGCGCCGTCATTGGCAGGCAAGTGCAGAAATTCCATTGAAAATACTGGGGTAAAATTAATTTCCATATTTTAAAGACATGGCGCGGACAAATACAATTTAATGCAGTTCTTCTTTTTTGTCTGATACTCACTTTTTATCATACCTCAGCCAACAAGTGAAGATCGCTATTTTTTTTTTTTTTAAAGAAATCAGATCTTTAACACAGCGATTTTGTATGAGCTGACAATACAAAAACAAAACAAAACCGAAAGCCCTGGGGCTGGCTGACTGCAATTAAAAGTCAGTGTGCATATACTTAAATCATTGAAATAAATAAAATGTATCCATCTCGGTCATGCATGCTATTTTCTGTACAATTTGTCAATGCTCATTATCTGCAGACTGGCTCTAACTTTTTTAGGGAATGTTGCTGTTGTGTATTCTAGCATGTTTCGGTACACTTATATAGTATAATAAATTCTATTTATTTAGGCAATTATCTAAATTCCATCATTTATGTACTTACAATCTGTTTCATCTTTATTTATTTCTGACTCCAGATGCTCTTTGGAAAAGGTGGCAGTGCTTGTCTTTGCTGTATCTGCTGCTGTATTCTCCATGGCTGGAAACTCCACCTGGATTTTAAAGAGAGAACAAAAGTTTAAATACATGTAGACCAGAATATACCTAACTATTAAATTAAAAGACAACAACTAATAACAGTAAGAGGAAAAACACATTCAAGGGATACAGTAGTTCCACCAAAAATGAAAGTTGTCTGTCGTCTGCTTCCCTTCATTTGTCACTTGTTTAGTTCCTTTATCTGAAGATGATAGTCTGCAGAATGTTGGAAACCTGTAACCATTTACTTCGATAGTACTTATTTTTTCTGCTACGAAAGTCGATGGTTACTGGTTTCTAGCTCTCTTCAGAATATCATCTTTTAGGCTCAGTATAAAATAGAAACTCTTGACGGTGTGGAACCTCTTGACGGTGTGAGTATATATTCGTTTTTTTGGGTGAACTATCCCTTTATGTTTTTGTATTCAAAACGTAATAGTAATTACAGCTAATTCTACAATAGCATAACATTGTTTACATTCTATAAGTAAATATGTAACGTTATTAAACATGGGTCTAACAAAACACCAAATAAAATCAATCAACCTAAGCAAAATTATGCATTACACGTTATGCATTTACATTATCGACTATAGTATTCTGGCGGCATTTATGACTATACATTTTTTTTTAGCAATGTTTACATGTGATTATGACACTGTAAAGGCACCTGCAGCCACATATTCTTCCTGTCTCGGTTTAATATTAAATGGCTGAATTTACTCGCAGTCATTAATTTTTATCGCAGCAGGACTTGTTAATGTTGCAATATAATGAGGAACCAAAAGCAAACTTCCCATCTCGAAACATTTCATGCGTCAGTTTTAGCCATTTAACACAATGGACGCGCGCATGCAGTTAGCATGAGCCATTTATTAATTACATACTGCAATTAAAAAAGCGTTACGAGTATGTAAAGCCGCAAAACATAAAGGCGGTTCTGCTACATGTCGCCAAATGTATTAAAAACAGAATGCCGACACACATATTGCTAAAAACATACCTTTAAGTTGCGAGGTCTCTGTTACAGGAGGAAAGCCAGCCACTCTAAACAACACAGCACAGTCGAGCTGCAAGGCAAAAGCAGTCGATTCCACTTTTAGAAAACACCACGTGAGGGCGAATGAGCAGGCGTGGCTGCTGTCACAACATTGTTTGTTTTTCTTAGATTCATTCTTAACAATTTATTCGATATTTTGGATTAATGTTAAAGTTTCTTGCTTTTTTTTTTTTACTGCTGTCACAACTATGAATCTGCAAGACCAACGTGGATGTTCTTTCATTTCATAGCTTATCCTTGTTTTTTATTTGAAGACATTATCACACTGCAGCATGTTAACATTACAGGTAAGCTGCAGGTAAGTTATGAAGGCCGAGCGAGGTGTAAAACATTATTGTGCCTTTTAGTCTGTAAAAATATGATAGATATCATAAAATAATGTATTATAACATATTTAATGTTAATTAGTAATAGGCATGGGTCGGTATAAGATTCTGATGGTATGATAACCTTGGATAAAAATATCACGGTTTTCACGGTATGACGGTATTGTGTTTACTGCTCTAAAATATATTCTTTTTAAAAGTCTGGGTAAAAAACAAAACCTTTTCCCCCTTTGAACACAATATATTTTATTTGGAGAAATATTTAAAGTATTTTGGGGCAGTAAACATGTCAGGCTAAATAATTCAAGTGAATCATTGACTTCTGCGGTCTTCTTTTGTTTTAAAAACACAGATGTCTTTACAATTTACACCAAAAAAAACAACAAAAATAATGTAAATAAAAAATCTTAAATATACCTTAGGAACGGTATAGCAGAAAATTTTGGCAGTATGAAAACCTTGATTTTTCCGTACCGCGGTATACCTTGAAAACAGTTATCGTCCCATGCCTAATTAGTAAATATGTAACGTATATAAATATACGTATACGTATAAATATTACATATATTAAATATGTATATGTAATATAATGGCGCCACGGTGGCGCGTGAGTAGCACGTTCGCCTCACAGCAAGAAGGTCGCTGGTTCGATCCCCGGTTGGGGCAGGTCCCGGTTGGGCCAGTTGGCATTTCTGTGTGGAGTTTGCATGTTCTCCCCGTGGTTGCGTGGGTTTCCTCCGGGTGCTCCGGTTTTCCCCACAGTCCAAAGACATGCGGTACAGGTGAATTGGGTAAGCTAAATTGTCCATAGTGTAAGTGTGTGAATGAGAATGTATGAATGTGTTTCCCAGAGATGGGTTGTGGCTGGAAGGGCATCCGCTGCGTAAAACAAATGCCGGATAAGTTGGCGGTTCATTCCGCTGTGGCGACCCCGGATTAATAAAGGGACTAAGCCGAAAAGAAAATGAATGAATGAATGAATGTAATATAATATATATTTTCCATATTTGGTGGAAAACAAAAAACAATATAGTGAGTCTTACTCTTTCCTTGTAGTCTATTTATTTAGTGTTTGACTGACATTCTGTTGCACTGTAGAAGCTCTGTCACGAAAACAAATTCCTTGTATGTGTGAACATACCTGGCAATAAAGCTCTTTCTGATTCTGACAGAAATGTCCTCGTAAAATCAAAATGGAAAATTAGCACTGCTAGCTTACAGTGCATTTTCGGGGAGGAAAACCCAATCCATATAATATAATACACACAAATTACAAAAAACTTGACAATACTTTATACTTAGAGCCACATTAGCAAATGGTTAGATATTTAAAATAATAATAATAATAATAATAATCGTTAACAGCTCTCAAAGTATAATTTAAATGAATTACATTTATTGTTTATTTACGGTAGACTTTAGATTTAGACTATGGTAATAACGTATGTGTCGTGGGGGGAGGGAAGGAGACCAGAGGCCATTTTTAAAACGAGGCCAATAAAGTAGAGGCTTCGCTGTGCTGAATAAACTGCATTTGTGGGAAATAGTATTATTATTCGATGCATCATTAGTATAGGGATGTAAACAATTTTTTGAGGGATGTAAACAAAAACAATGGTCAAAAAGAATTCAAAAAGAGCCATATGTTAATAATTAATGTTATGATAGCTGTTTTAACATTAGGATATGATTAAATTCGTACAGTTATAAAATAGTTTGATAACAAGCAGGAAATGCTCATGGGCCAATGACATGGCAACATTGAAATGGTCTTTATGGGCTAATTTTCAACCTTTTTCCATTGATGTTTTTTTTGGTTTAATCTCATTTTAGAGTTTACATCAAAAAGTTGTTTTATAAGGGAAGTTAGCAGTCGTAAGTACTCTTCAATTTAAATTTCATATCTACTCAACAATTAAAATCTCTGGGTGTGTATTTGCTTTCTCTTTTATGATGATCCATATGCAGATAACTTAGACAAACTTGAGACAACAGTACTGCCAACAGGATAAATTCTCATCCATAGGGCAGTTTGAAGTGAAGACGGTTATGACCAACATATTAAAGGGTTTCAAGATGAAACACTCAAAACTGGGCACCTTAAAGGGCCATGAAATACAAGATATAAAGTTGATGGACACTTTTCATTCATGTGATCCTGCTTTATCCTTAATTCGTGATGCAGAATTGGTTCTCTACACACTCATTCTACAAGACAAAGCCTTTAAAAAGGATTCTGGCATAGAGACGAGCTTGTAAAAATGGAGCACAGCCTAAGTATACTAGAAACCATTTAGACCAGTCAATCATCCCTTCAATTGATAAAAATCCAAGCCAAAATGTAGTCAAGTACTGTATGTGGTAGTTGAAAGTGTTATAGTCATTAAAACACACACCACTTCATAAGTATATAAGATAATGCGAAGATTTTTTTATAAGTTGGTAATAGAGGGCAGCACGGTGGCTCAGTGGTTAGCACTGTCACCTCATAGAAAGAAGGTTGTTGGTTCGAGTCGCAGCTGCGCCAGTTGGCATTTCTGTGTATAGTTTGCATGTTCTCCCCGTGTTGGCGTGGGTTTTCTCCTGGTGCTCCGGTTTCCTCCACAGTCCAAAGACATGCGGTATAGGTGAATTGTAATAACTAAATTGTCTGTAGTGTATGAGTTTGTGTGAATGAGTGTATGGGTGTTTCACAGTAAAGGATTGCAGCTGGAATATAAAACATATCTGGAATAGTTGGTCATTCCGTCGGGGCAACCCCTGATAAATAAGGAACTTTGCCGAAGGAGAATGAATGAATTAGTTGGTAATACATGCCAAGGATACCCTTTACCCTGGCTAGAGTATTCAAGAATAGGAATGGCCCACTTGGAATCTCCGCGCGCAGAATTCCGCAGATTTTTAGCCCATTGATTCTGTTTATTTACTTGAGTAAATGTGTGTAAATTTATATTTATTCAGTTTTTTAAAATTAATTTCAGTGATACTACTGACTAATGTGAAAACATTCATATGATTTATTTACAACACAGTTTGTAGAGTAATATTTTCTGTCTTTTAGTAGAGATTTTATATGAGAGACTGGCTTTGTTTACCAAATAAAGTGGATCTATTTGGATTTGCATTGTAAATATTAAATAAAAGTTAAAAATGTATAACTTTTTATTTCATATATTACATTTTTTGTTATGATACTCCTAAAACCATTCTGCATAAATCCGCAGATTTTTAACAAAATACTCAGCAGAAATAGTAAAAAATGCCAGCAGATTCCGTCTGGCCCTAGGAATGGGTTATTGTTACATCATATTACATTTTTATAGTCACTTAAATGATTTTTGTTACAAATGGAAGTTAAATTAACAAAAGGACTCCTCCAAACCAAGATGAAAACCACACACTTCTATGTAGAATCTAATTAATATTTTTACTTTTACTTATATTTGACACTTATGGACTCATTGCAGCAACTAAAGTATTAAAGTATTAAATAATAACGGTGATCCAGATGGTTTGTTTTATGCACAATTTATTTACTAAAATCTGCAAAACACAGTTTTCACTCTTATGTAGGTCTATTCTTTATATTAAACTCAAAAATATGGACAAATCAAAAAAATGCACAAATATGTCTTTAGTTTTTAATTGTGTAATCATTGTTGTTACAACAGCCTATTATTCCTGTAAAAATGTATCTGTTTTAACAGTGACGGGTAGCTATGCAAGCGCACTGAATTCATAAAAAAATGACAAAAGCTAATGACATTGCAAAATGGCATCACGTAGCGCACCACACCAGTGTATTTCCTCTCTTGCATCAGGTATTGATGTAAGTCTGTCTTATGCCATCGGAACTAGCTGCATAGAGGTGGTGCACATCTTTCAGCAACCCAGCAAACTGCTCCTCCTTTTAACAGACACACAAGTGCAAGTGTTAATTATAAAATATGCACAAGCCAGAATGAATGATGTGAACTTTTAAAAATATATAATAAAACACAGTGATAACTCACCAAAACATTCATGCGCTCTACTGCAGCCACAGCAACATTCAGCTTCCTCTCATCTTCCTCCCGCTCCTCTTCTATGACTCCAAGCCTGCACAAACAAGGAGAAACAGAGACATCACCCCAGATGCCCTATCAGTACTTGTAGATGTACACATTTTGCCTCCTTTTGTTTTATTTACCTGAACGTTGCACTTGCTAGCTGTTCTTCACGGATGGCCAAGAGATTACGAAGATCCTGAACCTCTGCCTGTAGCTGTGCATTCTGGTCTTGAGTTAAAACGATGAAGTCTTCCAAGCGCTTGGCCATCTCCAGCTCACGCTCCGTCACCTGCTCCACTAAAATACGCAGCTCGGACAACTCTTGTGAATGCTATGGGATAGCAAATCTTTGTTACACCATTTGCTCTGAGTATTCTAAAGGCCCTGGTAAACTTAAGGCACAGTCGTGTTCAATTTCTGAGACTCAATCTGGAGACATTTTCTAACTCAGTGGCCAAGATAGCATTGCAATCTCATTTATGATTATTTGTGAGTTAAAAAGAATGGGAACACAATCTTTTGTGTGTTGTTATTTTTAATTAAAACAGCTCCAGTCAGGGACAAGTTCGCCAAATTGGAACAATCCTAGTACTTTACTGCAGATCATTGAATCTTAAATATGCACTGTACAATTGCTTTTTATACTATATTTGTTGTTGAGGTAAGCAGTGTGTAAGCAGCAATGTTTATAGGACAGTTCTTCTCAATGATTTAACAAGTTTGATTTTCATTGTTTTTACCCGTTCTGCCCTGTTCTTTGACTACTGCAAAGAACATATTAGACTTCAATTATGCTTTGTACAGGTTAGTATAGCACAGTATGGTTCAGTGTTACAGGTCACCCAGCCTTTGGTTTCCATTGCCAACAGTACCCATACTTGCTAGTCATAGTGTCTGCCAGAAAGTAGAGATCAATGTGATTCTTGCTCGAAGAAGAATGTCATTCAGGCTATTCACATATCACATGTTTTGCTTAAGTTAGCATTATTTCAAATGCAAATAGAGAGAAGAAGCGGCAGCTCTCACACTCGACTTGTGAACAGCCCAGTAAACAACAATTTAGGCCCCGTTTACACTAGTGCGTTTTAGTTTTAAAACGGCGTTTAACATGAAAACGATCTGCGTCCACACTAGCCAGCGTTTCTGAACATATCTCCGTCCACACTACGCCACCAAAAACGTATATCACGTGACCATTCGCGCACTCTGAGCATGCACGTTCAAGTATAAACAGGAAGCACGTGTCTCGCTCGGCATTCTAAATAGGGCTTACGCCACTTGAAACGCAAGTGATTAGTGACTGTTTGAACAGTAGCTTGCCTCTTGCGAATATATGCAGCTGTTGTAGGAAAAAAGGCAGAGATTAACTGCACAATGGCGCCTAAACGGACAATAGTGCAAACAACGCTCCCATTTCTGTGTCCATGTTGTTTACAGTGAGGGCAGGTCTGCCATCTTCCGGTGGCATTATAGTCATGTGATAGGGGCTTGACGAATAAGGGAAGGTTACGCAATGACCCAAAAGCCCCAATCGAGTAGCAAATCTCTGCAGGCATGCCTCCGTTTTCAGATGTCTCCGTTTTCCCCCCATCCACACTGAGACGGAGCAGCAGCATTTTAAAATGAAAACGGCCTCTCCAGCGTTTACAAAACGCTCCGTTTTTGGGGCTCGAAAACTCGGGCGCAAAACTTATGCGTTTTAAAACGAAAACGCATTAGTGTAAACGGGGCCTTAGGACACAGGTGTCAAACTCAATTCCTGGAGGGCCGTGTTTAGCTCCATCCTAATTAAGCTCCAACCACCTCAAACTCACACCTGCTTAATAGTCCATATTCAGTCTTGAACACCTTGATTAGTTGGATCAGCTGTGTTTGATTAAGGTTGCTGCAAAACTGTTTAGAGCTGCGGCCCTCCAGGAATCGAGTTTGAGACCTCTGATTTAGGGCATGCAGCAGATCCTGTTCTTGCTTCTTGGTATGCGGCTTGTTGTCACAAAGAAAACAAGCTTTGTTTGAGCTTGGGTCGAACATGGTTCATTGCTGCATGTCGTCATTGTATTACGTTCTCATTTCTTAGCTATGTATTTAAAAATGGAGCTTCCTGTGTTCCCTTATTTGGGGGGGTTTTGCACGCTCAAGTGACAATTCTCTGTAAACCATCAGCATTCAGCAGCCCTTATGTAAAGGTCCCAAAAAATGGTATAGTATGCTTCACTATTTTAAATTTCTGACAGTGGAAACAAACATAATTACGTACTATACTGTATTGTATTGTACCAAATCAGTACAATACAGTGGAAATGGACCATAAGTTGACTCTTCTGTCTTCTTAACTACAACCTTCAAACACACTCAAATCAATCAACTTTTAAAGCATTCTGAGCAAACTCGCCTTAACCAATGTGTTTGTCTCCTCTTGGTCTTGCCTTGTTACATGACAGGTCTCAGTACCGTCAAGTTGTTTGATCCAGTGTACTTTTGCTGTTGAGTCTCTGGATTTTTCGGGCTACACGCAAACAAAAACATCAAAGGATATATTTGAAAGCAGATAATTGCCATGTTTGGTAGATTTTAACCAGTCATACTAACATTGCTAGGGGGTGAAATTTCCAAACAGTGATCTTGATCTTGGTTGTCGTCCGGGCACTGTGTGGGTAGCTCTTCGTTGCTTGCCTGTCTCTTCATTGGTTGGCGCTGTTGCCTTGATGGTCTGTTAGGCACACTGAAAGCCCTCTGCACTTGCCTCCGCTGACGTTCTTTAACTTGGTTGGGTTTTGAGTCTAGTGGAAGCTGCTGCATGGAGGTTTGTAATGGACTGTACTTGGGGAGATCCCTTGGAGGTACATATGTAGGCTTTGGCATTGCTTGGTTGCTGTTTCAGAAAGAGCGGTGACACAGGTGAGTGGTGAGTAAAAGTAGCTTGAGTAAGCATTGATTTGATACAGCTTTTATTAAACACAGATGAATTTTGTGTATACTGAAATATAACTGCACCAGCTAACAGGAATCCGTTGAGCATCATGGCCAAGGAATTCTGTGATCTGGTTTAGAATCGTAGGCAAGGGTTGTAGATTGTCTATTTGGTCCTATGAAGAAATATGTGTTATTGTTCATGATAAATGAAGTCAGCAATCGCGTGGCAGCAAAGTTTGACGAGCCCTGATCTTTTGGTACCTGTTTCATGACAGAGATAATATCAACCAGGAGATTGTGAAGGACAGCCAGACGAAGAGGCAGGTCTACATAGCCGTCAAATCGAGACATGGTGATTTCACTCTCTGGATTAGAGACTTTCTGTAAAAATTCTCGCATAGGTTCCCAGTGTTGTGTTAGAAAGTCATTCATGAAAAACATGTACTCCTCTTTTTCACCAAACCTGGTGGATATTGAGATAACATTGATTATGCTAGTCGCATGAGAGCAAACCATGCAAAATGTAAATTCAGATCAGACTTACAAGGTGAAGTTTGCAAGGTTTTGAATGACCTTGGCTGTCAAAGTAAGGGTGCGAAGGGTGTTTGTCTCTGGATAGGGTTGGGTAAGACCAAAAAGTGATGGACTGAGGATTGCTGGGCATAAGAATCGAAGAAACAGAGATGCTGAAATGAGACGGTGTCCAATCTCCTGTTGACCTCGATCCTCACAATCTGATACCCAACTGGAAAAAATGTCATTCAGCTCCGCTGGGAATGACCTGTTTACAGAATCCAAATAATCAGGTGTAGTAGAGTAATACCTTGATTTACATTAAATGAATATTGAAAATGTGCCTGTATGAGACTTGAATGGCAGACAGCAGGTAGGGGTGCGGGGACAGTGAGGGGGCTGAATAGGAGGTTGAACATCAGTTTGCTATGAGAGCATTGTGGTTTGAACCGTAGGGGGCATATGGTGTTTTTTTGGTGAAGTCTAAATATTGTTACACCCCTATTATATTCATTATATCAATGTTCTTACACATTTAAATATACCATGTAGTGTGTGTCCATTTAAGTTGATCTTACTCTTGCATGTCAGCTATCCTTTTCACAACATCCTCACAGGTCACTTTAAGATGTCTCTGGTTGATTGGTAGGTCAGAGGGAGAGCATTTTAGCGGGTCTACCTCACAGTTCTCTCCTCCATTGTACAGTCTTGCTATGAAGTCACCTATGGATGAAGGTGGTTAAACAGGAGATTGGAAGGGGTGGGGGGGGGTAGTTTCATAACAAGATGCCATTTTCCTTACCAAGTGTGTCAATGAGATACTTCTGGCCCACCAGTTTCATATATTCATCAATAGCCTTTGTAGCCAGTGTATTTTCCCTGAATATCAAAGCCTCATTTTCTCCCAAGCGCTGAACTTCGGCACTACCAAGATCAATCAGGAACTCCTGCACAAAAAAAAGAAGCGTTTAGAAATCTGAAGAGCTCTTCTACCTAGTCCTATATTTACTGCTGTGCTACCCACCTTAGCTTTCCCAATGCTCTGGAGCACATGAACAAGCGCCCCTGCTAACTCTTCTTTCTCCCGTACATTGAGAAGGGGTTCAAGGCTGCTGCACATATCCACATAATTCACCGTGACATACTCTGCAAATTCCTTGTACCTCTCAATAGGCAGAATTTTCAGGTTCTGGAATCTGGCCTTGACTCGAATTAAAGCCTGCTGTCCAACTGGATCCTTTGCTGTACTTGTTCCTGGGGGTTTATAGGCAACAATGGGATACCATTTCTCCTGATAGGCACGTCCTTTTATGTCTGCCAGAGGGAGAGCTACACTTCCTAAAGGATGCAGGATAGCGTCGTCCCTTGAATGACGCTTCTTCTTGGGGTCTTCGCCTTTGAAGAGGTGCAGGGTGATCTGGGTGACAGGGGGCAAGTTGTCAAGTTCAAAAAATTCCCCCCAGAACAACTGGCAACCTCCGGAAGTACCACCACTGCCAGCCGCTCCAGATCCTCCATCAACTGCCTGGCTTGAGCGTTGGACAGACTTTCCAACAGCCCGGCTACTAGTACGAGCAAAGAGTGTACCATCGAGGTGGACCTCGCAATAATATCTCTTCTTTGGGGGGAGGTCTTTTGCTTCATTAATCCAAAGGCACAGTGAGTTTTCAGTGCGCTCACAGTTGTCCTGTCAGAACACAAGAATACAAATGGATAGTATTAGAGTAAATACAAATATTATAATAAAAATGGATATTTAAATTGAAAAACATTCCATACCTTATTTGGATGAGCCGTACGACGCAAGTCTTCAATCCAGCGGTCTCTTTCTGCAGCTGAAGTGCATCCAAAGCAGTGGTTATTTTCTGAGTTTATAACCTATCATGGGTTGGATGCAGAAATACCCAGAAAATATAGGATTGGTTTCGATTATGGTTCATTTGAAACATGGTCTTGATTCAAAATCACCCCACTATACTCTTAAATAGAGTGTTTCAATCCATATGGGATGTTCTGAAGTGCACTCAATCCCACAATGCACCGCAATTACGAGTGTAAACCCAAAGGCTTGGGAATAAATATTTTGTTAACCAATAGACAGCTCGCTAGGTGTTAAATAACTAATCTGACCAAGTAAATCGGTCTGAGGTATTTATCAATCAGCAAAGCCCAAACAAAATGACATTCTTTAAATCAGGGGTGTCCAAGCTCGGTCCTGGAGGGCCGGTGTCCTGCAAAGTTTAGTTCCAACCCCAATTAGACACACCTGGGCTAGCTAATCAAGCTCTTACTAGGCTTTCTAGAAACATCCTTGCAGGTGTGTTGGACAAGTTGGAGCTAAAATCTGCAGGACACTGGCCCTCCAGGAGCGAGTCTGGACATGCCTGCTTTAAGTGGACTATATTAGTGGACAAATGTAGGGAATAGTGAATGGGCATACAGTTTTGAATTCACTTCAATTTGGATTTCACTTTAATTTGCTATGTCAAGGTCTACCTGAAAACAGTACTTCTCCCCTAGAATAGAGCTGTGGACCGGCCTGATGACGGTGGTCTGGTCTGCACTCAGATGCAGGCTTTTTGCAGCACTGACTGGGATGGATAAAGATTCTCTGGAACCATACCTTGATAGAAAGTGTAATAGACTGGTAAGTTGCATAGCATAACAAATAGTTGGATTATATGTGTTCCGATTGAAATCAGACATTGTTACAGATTTTACACCTTGCAGCAACACTTAATCCTGCAGTATTGATCTGGGTGCTGCTTTTCCGTTTATCATCACCCTGTAAGCGGCGCTTGATTAAACCCTAGCATGAGAATAAGAGGGAATGTCAAGGAAAACCATACATTTAGTTTCTGATTATACTGATTTCTTATGTATACTAATGTATACTTACTTTGACTCCGCCATCCTGCCCTTTTAATTTGGTACCACTTGAGGGGACCACAGGATCTGGGTTTAGCTCTAAAGAAAGCCAAGAAACAGTTTTTATGACTTCAATTGTTTTGCAGTGCAAATATCAAACATGTTTTAAAAGAAAGAGACATTTACAATGAACATGTTGAACATCTTGTTTATTTCACTCTAATGGGAAAAAATACTGCAGAAACCATGGCAGGAAGCACAGTCATTTCCTTCCTCATGCGTATCAGATCAATAATTTCCAGTTTAACCGAAAATGTGTTTGTTAAATTTTGTTAACACAAAAACAGAGCAGACATTTGGGGTCTTATTTAATCTTTTCGTGAAAAATTAGCTTTCCCTTGATCATCTACGTGCCTTTATGAAAGCTGGAAACCAGACAAGCAGGACAATGCGGAGGATGTGCTCCCAATTTTTGGATTTACACAATTACAGGGCCAAACTTAAGGGTGCCAGGATAAATCACAAATGCAGAAGTGGCAGCTCTAAGTGGCAGCTCTAAAAAATGAGTCATACTTAGTAGGCAGTCTGTTAACATATGCCAAATGATGTCCGAAAGCTTGCACTTTGGCATGAATTTTAATAGCAACTTCAACTTGAAGGATGCAAGCTATCTTGCAAAGATGGAAAAAGCACAACCTTAGTGCAATCTTTAAAAAAAAAGGCAAGACGTTTAACTAAATAAGCAAGTACTCCTAACAAAATTTAAGCTATAAGCTGTGGTATTAAAAGCACAGAGCCTTTACAAGTATATTTAGATTCCTTTAAACAAAATACAACATGCAGACTATATAGCAGCCTTCATTTTAGAGTCGTTAGACAGTGTGATGTTTTTAAACCAGCACTAAAAATAACCACCAAAAGAAGATTTTTGCAGAACTGTAATAGACAAACAGAAAAACCTTTTCATTTCTTAAAGAAACAATTTATTTCTTAAAGTGTAAAACAATTTTAATGATGTAGAGAACTTTTTCAACAATAAATAACCTTTTGAGTAGTGACAACCAGAGTTCCCACACTTCTTGAAAGTACTTGAATTTCAAACATTTGGATTCAAGGCCTGGAAAGTACTTAAGAACAACCACAGGTCCTTGAAAGAGCTCGAATTAAAATGTTTATGGCGTTATTATTGTGCTGTCATTAGCAGAACTGAAAAAATGACACTACATTTAAATCTTGTACAAGAACTATGACAAACAGTGCACATTTTATCAGTATTTCAGAAACCACATTTAAATATTGCCAGTATTGAAATGAACAAATTTGACTGAACATTTTTGAAAATGACACATTCAAAACATCATCATTACTCTGACTTTTTAACGTTAGTGTAAATGAAATGTTAATTAAGGACTTTAATGACGCTACATAAGCTGGGGGAGTGAAAAAGGTGCTTCGTTTGAAAAGGATGGTGCTTTAAAAATTCTAGAATCTGCTGTTCATGAAAAAAGCGGGAACTCTGCATAAGGTTCGATGTATTTTCAAGGCATTTTAAATATTCCATCATATGTACACGCTGTCAAACTTTAATTTTTTTTGAAAGCAAAGAAACTTCCAACTCCAACTAAATATAGATTATTATTTGACGCAAAAAAAATCCTAAAAGGACTGAACTTAAGATCAAGCTCCACTACCCTTTTCATATGAAAAATTAACAGCTTAAAAACATCAGTTAAATCTTTTTTTATTTTAAACGCTGCTCGAAATATGTATCGACAACTTAATTACCTGAAAACGAAGGCCAATGTCAACTCAATTAAGTCTGCAGTCTCCTTAGATTTGTTTTGCTGATTGAATTTCACATAAATATAAATAATTACACTGAATCATTTGTGAAGAGAAATTTAAAATCATTTTGCTTACCTAGTGCCCCTCCACATACTATCCAACGCCTGAAACCCATGTTTGGTGCAGCTCAGAATAATTTCCCTCCCACTTTCAGTCCATTAAATCTTAAAATCCCCCTTTTTACTTTTTAATATGAAAGCTCTATGCTCATTCTAAAGTGAACTAGACAGCACAGCCCATCAGTCTCAGTCGTCCTCTGGTAGATGGAACACCCAGTTGTGATGATATCTTCAGAAACTCGAAGGAAGCAATTTTATAAGCACACGCACACGCAACCACGTCAACCATTTCCTGAGTCAATATGTTATCTAGCTTCACTTTAGTCACCGGCAGAGAGTCATTGGCTAGATGGAGACAAACGATATACCTCTCATCTCTCAAAGTCATCTCCAGATTTGTAATTGTGGAGAGATTTAGGTCGTTATTTCAGCGTAGTGTTCTGCAATCTTCCCAATGTGCTTCATATTGGATACAATGAAACAACATTGGTCTCACTTTACAATACTAATGAATAAAAGTTCATTAGTTAATGTTAATGAATGCATTTACTAACCTGAACAAACAATGAACAAAACATTTGCTGTATTTGCAAAACAAATACTGTATAACTACTGTTTTTGTTCATGTTACCTAACGTTAGTTAATAAAAATACAGTTGTTTATTGTTAGTTCATGTTAACTCACGGTGCATTAACTAATGTTAACAAGCATGGACTTGGATGTTAATAACCCAGTAGTAAATGTTCAATAATGATTAATAAATGCTGTACAAGTGTTGTTCATGATTAGTTCATGTTAGTAAATGCATTACCTAATGAACCTTACAGTATTGTAAAGTGTTACCACAACATTTGTGTACATTTGGGTTTTAGGGGCTTAAATTTGGACTACATGTATGAGTGTATGACTGTTATTGTTTTAAATAACAAAATACCAAACCAAATGGACCACTACCTATTAACTATTAAGGCTTTTTTTTATTATTCAAATCACAGCTGAATTACTAGCCCTCCTGTGAAATATTAATTATTTTTCAAATATTTCCCAGTTGATGTTTAACAGAGCAAGAAAACACAGTAACTTTCACTTTTATTATATATTTGTTCTGGAAAGTCTTATTTTTAATAGTTTGTCTGGAATATATATATATATATATATATATTTATTTATTTATACTGTATATATATATATACATGTATACTTATATATATATACTATATTTTACAATTTTTATTTTATTATTATTTAATGGATTAGCTAATTAATCCATATTACTGGCACTTTAGGCTCAATACGAGCATCTGGCAAAATAACTAGTTAAATATTGTGTGTATATATTATTGCTGGACAGAAATGAATCGCGATTTAATCATATTCAAAATAAATGTTTTGACATAGATAGACAGACAGACAGACAGACAGACACATCCATAGAAACAAATCTATAAAAAAACTAATTTGTTATTATTATAAAATATAATTTGTATCCATATATTTTATATCTAAATATAAAAAAATCTAATATATACATGCATGTATATATATATATATATATATATATATATGCATAATAAACATACAAGGTTCACATATGTAAAAAAAAAAAGAGTTTATTTTGGATGTGATAAATGGTGATTCATTTTTGTCCAGCACTAGTCCATATAGAGGTATATATATTTGTGTTTGTGTGTGTGTGTGCTGTCATTATGGCAAAAGAAAAAATATTGTTCAAAACTTGTTAAATAAATGTACATATATATTTCGTCTTTAAATTGTGATCATGTTTTTAAAATATAACATAATAAGAACTGGTCAGAATAAGTACGCTGTTTAGTTTTTACATATAAATGTTTTGCTGAATAACATTCTTTCACTCATATTTGATCAGTTTAACATGTTATTTAAAACACTACCTGCAGACATGCATTCCCATTATATGTAATTCAATTTAGTTTGACGTGGACACCAAAATAACACTCTCATCTTCGACATCCACAAACAAAATATTATATTATTATAACTCTGTGATACTGACCAGTGTGGCTTCCACTGATGTTCTGCAGACTGAGGCTGAAGAGACAGCTGCTGGCCCTGTTCCGAACTGTCATCATAGGCTGAAATCAATAAAAAGAATAATCATACACTGGCAGCATCAATCAATCCATCAGGATTTCCAAACTAACTTTGGCATGCATGCAATATCTTAATCGGTAACACTTTATTTCGATGGTCCATTTGAGCATCAGTAGACTGTCTACTTAATATCTGTTGATGCTGACATTCAACAAACATTTAACTGACTATAAGAAACTTTGCAAGTACATGTCAACTTACACTAACCCTAACCCTAACCCCAACCTAACAGTCTACTTACAGTATAATCTAATGAGAATTAGTTGCAATGTAACTTAAATTCAACAACCGGACCATCAAAATAAAGTGGGACCTCTTAATCTGCTAAGCACAACGCCTTATCTTTTCACATTGTTGATTGTAGATGTCCATTACCTCCTCTTCACGCGGGATAAGGATCTGTCCATCCTGAAGAAAGCAGTTGCTAATGTCCCAAACGGGAACTTCTTGTGGGGGGGCCCAGGATAGCCGAACAGGGTCTTGGACCACATTGTCAGGTTCACACTTTTCTTTGTCTTCACATAAAAAGAAAAAGATGTCACTTTAAATGACATAAAGCATCAGATGGCCTGATAATAACTTTTATTTTATTAAATAAAGGTTCTTTATTTGCATTAATAGTTCCATGAAGAATCTTTAAAGAGAAAATTCACTTATAAATGAAAATTCGTCCATCATTTATTCATTCTCCACCTATTTAAGTTTCTTTATTCTGTTGAACACAAAATAAGGTATTTGCAAGAATGCTGGCCCTCATTGATTTCCAAAGTATTTCCCCCCTAAATATCTTGTGTTAAACAGATGAAAGACTTGGTTTAAAGCCACATGATGGAGAATAAATGATGATGTCATTTTCAGTTTTGGCTGAACTATCCCTTCATACAAGCATCGTAGGTCCTGGTAATAACATTTATAAAGTTAACTTTTGTAACACACTTAACCCCATAAAATAAAGATTCTTTATTGGTAATGATGCTTCCATGAAGTACAGTTAACATCCATGGAGCCTTTTTTATACTTTATTTTAAAAAAAATTTAAGGAAGAAAGAAGTAAAATAATTTTTAAAAAACACAATAGCGCATTAAAATCTGAACTTAATTGAAATGTTGAGTGGAGACGTAGGCTGAAGAGACAACTGCTGGCCAGGGGTGCGTTTCACAAACAACGACGTAACTCGTGGCTGAACTATCATTGTACGATGCATCGTTTTGGAAAAGACCGATGTATTGACGAGTGGGGGTTTTTTTTCAGTCGCAGATGCATCGTTTGAACCACGTATAATGTAAAACGCCTACAATGATGCTCTAAACAGGGCGGAGTAACTACTTCTTTAGAGAAGAACCCCATTTCTTTGTGCATATTATATTGTTTTACACGCACACACATTTAAAAAAAAACATTATTAGTTTTGGTAAAAACATGCACTCGTTTTCTATATTAAGTGAAATGTATGTAAATGGCACATACAGGGCCTGTGGTTCCTTCACAAATATTATTAAGAACATTACAGATTCTTTTCTAAAACATAAAGTCCCTTACAAAAGCTAACACGTGTTGTAATATCATATATAAATCATATAAATAAATAAATAAATAATGAGGCTATTTATTAAGAAATTGAATAAAACAGTTATCATTTATTAGGAAATGAAATCAATCCTACTTTAATAATAATAGTAATAATAATGGTTATTATAATTATTATTAATATTAATAATAATAAGAAGGATGTCGTTTATTTATTTATTTATTTTTTAAAAAGTCTACTTTTACATTTTTATATACTTTTTAATTAGACACATGCAAACCACTGCAGAAATGTTCTAACCAACAGGGCCATGTCATATACAGTAGGCTACATTTATTAATAAATAATCTAGGCTCCTATAAAATGAAAGCATTAACGTATGCTATGTTTTTTGTTTTCACAAGCTTTGGAGCAATGACTGTAAAAGATATACTAGCTTTCGAGATGTAACATAATATCCGCTCGGCTTTGTTCAAAATGTTATAAACTTTTCAAAGTGCACTGCGAAGGGAGCGCAATTGTAAACTTGAAGATCGCTAAAACTGAACCGTAAAAATACTTTGAAAGCAAATTACACTTAAGAGTGATGACTTTAATGCTTTAAAAGGAAAATCATTCCAAGTTTAAATGTTAGAATGTTCTAAACGAATAGGGCATAGGGGGGATAACTGGGAATAGAACACAGCCAGGAACTATGTTTCTAACTACAGCCCCAGCGATGTAGTTGCAAGTGCACAAGTTTGCGACATAGTTTGCGAATGTTCGTTGAATCGACGGATTTGGGAAACGTCAAATCAATGAACTATGTTTATAATAATGGAACTTGCAACCTTAGTTGGCTAACGATGGAAAAGTCCACTCCATTACCAAACTCCATTACTCGGCTGGGTCAGTTGACATTTCTGTTCTCCCCGTGTTGGTGTGGGTTTCCTTCGGGTGCTGCGGTTTAACCCACAGTCTAAAGACATGCGCTATAGGTGAATTGAACTCTTCAGTGTTTAAACTCTCAGCAGTAAATATTAGACCACACTGAACTGAACTAAACTGATCTTCAACACTGAAAACTGGACTGAAACTGTTTCAAGTTTTAATAATCCATGTGAAGCTGCTTTGACACAATCTACATTGTAAAAGTGCTACAGAAATAAAGATGAATTGAATGGAATAAAATTGGCTATAGTGTATGTGAATGAGTGTGTATAGATGTTTCCCAGTGCTGGGTTGCCGCTGGAAGGGCATCTGCATCCTAAACATATGCTGGATAAGTTGGCGGTTCATTCCGTTGTGGCAACCTCTGATGGATAAAGGGACTAAGCCGAAGCAAAATGAATGACCGAATTAATCCTGCCAGTACGAATGAATGGCTGGACAACTATCCATGATGCCTTTTTATTCCACAACATCTTCTTCACACTAAAAAAGTAGTTCTTTGAAGAATCACTACAACTTCTTTGTGGCATCTTTATTTCCATTTATGAAAATGGTCAGATGAGACTCTTTCCACCTGCAATATTCAAATGTGTCACTTTACAATCACTTTGATGATGGCAAGTGCAATTTGGATTGTGGTTTATATGCTTAGGTTGATAGCAGCTTGATGAACAACTTGTTTTGGAGTGCTCTCTCACAACACATCCCATAACATTCTGGTGTTCGGTCAGTAGGTGGAGAATAAATGGCCTTTTGCATGAGCAATTACACACCGAAAGCAATCTGATCAAATGTGTTTTCCACTATAGGAAGTGGTCAAAAACTCAAAACGTTTCACTGACTGGATTGACGGAAACATCTTAATACCAATACTAACTTAATACTATTCTAATAACGTTGCTGACCTTCAATTAAATCCAATTTTAACTTTAAAGGGGGTGTCACGGTGGCGTAGTGGGTAGCACATTCGCCTCACAGCAAGGTCATTGGTTTGAGCCTCGGCTGGGTCAGTCGGCATTTCTGTGTGTAGTTTGTATGTTCTCCCTGTGGTTGTGAGGGTTTCCTCCAGGTGCTCCGGTTTCCCCCACAGTCCAAAGACATGTTGTACAAGTGAATTGGGTAAGCTTAATTGCTCGTAGTGTATGTGTGTGAATGAGTGTGTATGGATGGTTCCCAGAGATGGGCTGCAGCTGTAAGGGCATCCGCTGAGTAAAACATATGTTGGATAAGTTGGTGGTTCATTCCGCTGTGGTTACCCCTAGATTAATAAAGGGACTAAGCCGAAAAGAAAATGAGTGAATGAACTTTAAAGGGTTTAAATGTAATGATTACAGTAAAGACCTAATCTTGCTAATACTAATATTTTCCGGCAGCTAGCTCTCTGCAACTCTCACATGGTCGCCCACTGTAGCTAAGCAGGGCTGCGCCTGGTCAATACCTGGATGGGAGACCACATGGGAAAGCTAGGTTGCTGCCGGAAGAGGGGACACTATACTGTCAGTGAGCGCTGTTTTTCAGGTGATACGTTACACCTAGGTCCCAACTCTCTGCGGCCCTTAAAAATCCCAGGATGTTCTTCAAAAAAAGAGTTTAGGTTTAACCAAATTTGCCCACTGGCCTCTGTCGATCATGGCTTCCTAACAATCCCCATATCATAGTTGTCTTCATCATTCTACCTCCTCTCCACCACCAATTAGCTGGTGTGTGGTTTGCGGTCTGGCACAATATGGCTGCCAGAGCGTCATCCAGGTGAATGCAGCTTGCTGGTGGTGGATAAGGATATTCCCCCAAAAAATATGTAAAGCGTGTCCAGAAAGCTCCATATAAATGTAAGGAATTATTATTATTATTAATATTAATATTTTATTCAGTGGAACAGCCTTCAATAGCGACATTTATATTAAACTGAACTGAATTTCAACAGTGATATTTGTATTGAACCTTCAATTTAACTAGAACTACACTAAAAAGGCTGGTTCCACACAATCTATTTGTGTTGGGGCAACATGTAGGAATTAAGTTCACTTATTAGTTTTTACAAATTTAAGTGGATTGAACATAAAACAATTTAATTGTCCCCCAAAAAATCTCAAGAATAGTGTTGTTTCAGCTCATTTTAAATAAATTGTTTGCAAAATAAGCGCTATAGAAAAAAAGATGACTTGACTTGTTTATTGTTCCATCTCAATGTCACATCCTGTTGTTGTACCCTCGTTCTTTAGCGCCATTCAGTGGCATCTGCATGTGCAATCGTTTTAAAAAGCAAGTTCATACTGCCGGCCAACAGAGATACGTCTAAGAACCTCCATGTTTTATGGATTGAATAACATTTTTAGCATCTAACGTAATTGATAGACACATTTTATATAACAACAGAACAGAAATAGAACGGAGATGTGTAAAAACATCAACAACAATCAGAATATTGGAAGTATTTAAATAGTATTTAGCACTCATAATCAAAATAATGATAATAATATCAGTAATAATAAAGTTGGTGATGATAAAAGTAATATTCTGTGAAGACATGAACATGGATGTACATGTTAAGCATGTTGTGCAGTTTGTTGTTGTTATGCTTTTATCTGTAAAGCCTGCACACACAAATCTGGCTGTTGTTGACTGTCTTGCATGCTGTGTTTGTTAGTTCTTTTTTCTTTTAATTTAAACAGTATCATCTAGTTTTGCGTATCTTTTTGCATAATAATATACAAAAACATAAAACAAATATTTAGATCACTGTGAAAAAAATAATAATAAACCTGAAGCTGCGACAACAGTGTATTATCAACAATACACTGTAAAAAATGCTGGATTCCACACATTGCTTCATGTTTTCCCAACACAAATTAAGTTAGCTTCATCGTATTTGCAAATTCAAGTTGATTGAACACAAAACTAATAAGTTGTCCCCCTAAAAAACTCAAGAAATGTGTTGATTCAGCTTATTTTAAAGGCAGTTTGAACAACCGAGCATAATAATGATGTCACATCAATAGCGATACTGAAAATAGCATCAAACATCTCATCTCTTACCATGCTCTGTCACAGTACTTTGCAGCTTCTTGAACTTCTTTGAGACCGTTTGCAGGTACTTTCTGATTTTGCCTCCCTGCGTCGTGTCCTGGACATTGGACCCCGCTGCCTGTGCACTCGAAGACGCTTGGGCCGAAGAGGACAGGAGGGACCCCGGTGGCTCCGAAAGAGCTCTGCGGAAAGGGTTTTTCCTTGAAGTTGTTGGCTTGTCTGGTTTGGAGGGGCTTTCTCCTCCTCGATTTGCAGTTGAGGACTTTTCCCCGGTGTCTTCACTCAGGGCTTTGCGCCAGCTCTGCATTTTGCTCCACTTGTTCGAAGCCCCTTTCTCCAGCCTCTCAATGGCGCCCTGTGCCACCGTTTCAGTCTTGGCTCCAGTGTGCCACTTGTACGTATTAAGAAGCTTGCCATCTTCCGTTTGTCGTGGGTCTTGATCAACTGGACTGTTCTGTTCAGGAGTCATCTCCACATCTTCCTCGATCTGCGATGCTGCTCCTGACTGCTCAGCATTCGACTCTTTGTTTGTACCCATCTCGATTTCTTCTCCGTGAGCTCTTTATGTTTTCCTGCAGTAGTAATAAGTGCACTTACCAGTTTAAATTCTGTGCATCCTCATGAAGTTCTCTGGATTTCATCATCAGCTCTCTTCACCTTTTGGCTACTTCCTGTTTTGCGCACCATCAGCTTTAAAACTGGTCTGGTTCAGAGTGTGTTGAGGTTTAAATATCTTACACTAGTCACTCTAGACTATATATGGCCCAAGTAATCAATTTTGGGGCTAAGTTTGTGCTCCTGATTGTGAAGGTCTTCAGTTTTCGTAGGTATGAGCTGTTTTTTACTGTGCGCACTTATCATCTAGCATTCAGGAAGTCAGTCAAATTTGGGTGGGGAAGTCAGGATAGGTTTACAGGTTGATGAAACACTGAGAGATGCATGAGATCCACATCTCTCAGTTTTTCATCAACCTGACAGAACCAGAAACCTTCTGTCCTGCTTTATATGCTCCAACTGATAAAAACTACTAAAAGAGAGCATAATCTTTTATTTAATGTTTTGTTCTACACACAGTTTAAACCAAAAATGACTTGAAAATGAAAAAGAAATGATTATTATTATAGCATAACATGACGATGATTGGATTTAGTTGATAAATTATGCACAAGTTTGACGGTTTACCCCAAATACCTGCTTGTTTTGTTCAGTGACTGTTACATTTCCTGTCACAACAGCAGCACACTTCCTTTCTCACTCTTGGGCCTGCTATGAAAACCACTTCCTGTGGTGGTAAAAGGAGAAAAAACTAGAAGTAATCGTGTCAACCTTTTCTACAATCTAAACTGTAGCATAAAAAAAATCAATATGTAAGACTGGAGATCACGGTTCATTTTTGCACTCGTAATTCTCAGGTCCGCACAGTGATGCTTCGTAAATCTCGAGCAGACTCTTAACCAAGATGACTGGTTTGGTATCATGCCATTGACCTTGCAGACCTTGGATTAAATTTAAACATTTGTATGCTTGATTCTGATAGGCTGATTATCTATGGAGCGCAGATGTTTTGAGATAAACACACAGCTAAAGGACTTGACTGCATTTCAGTTTCAAGACTCAAAACCGAACAAAAAGGCTTTTTATTATTACTATAACCTTTATTTTATCAGGAAAAGCACATTGAGATCAAAAATCTCTTCTACAAGAGCATCTAAGAGCGTTTAGCTCTTTTACACTAGTCACTTTAGTTTAGTATATGACCCAAATAATCCTTTTTGGGTGTAAATTTGTGCTCCTAATTGTGTAGGTCTTTAGTTTTTGTAGGTATGAGCTGTTTTTTTCTGTACGTACTTATCGTCCAGCTTTTAGGAAGTCAATCAGTTTTTGGATGAGATTAGCAAGAATATAAAAAGAGGTTTGAGGGCAAAAACATGACAAAAAGTCTTGAAACACAACATATAAAACAGTACCAATCTGATTTGACAAAGTAGGACACGTTCCTGGATTAATGTCTATGTTGATCAGCCAATTTGAAATAAGGGATTTCTTTACAGTTACGTTTAGGCTTACAGTTAGATTCATGACACATCTACATGATTGTTATTCAACTGTTATTCCCCTCTGATTTTGGAAATAATTAACAGTTATGGTTGGGTTTAGGGGTAGGGAATAGGTATGGATTATATTTTTGAACAAAAATGATGTTCCAGGATCAACATAGATCGTACTTGGCAAAATCATGATGTGCTCTGAACAGTGTCTTTAGGTGTGGTTACTGTAAAAACAGAACCATTGATCATTATTAATATTGCATCAGGCTGTTTAGTCTGCTGCGGTGACCCCTGGTAAATCAGGAACTAAGCCGAATGAAAATGAATGAATGAATAATACTGCATCATTACCAAAGTTTCATTATGTTAATGTCTGATAAATGAACATGCTTTTTGTAGCAGTCCTGCATTATAAACCATGATGTGTCAGTGTTATCTCCAATGTTACTTCAAAGGATCCTTATCCTGTAAGAAACATAGTAGAAACAAAAACTCTAAGTTTGCATGTAGTATGTACACTGTAAAAGAATAGCTGTTAATTAACAGTTTCCATCTTTTGCCATTCTGCTAAGTGTTTTCTGTTTATTTATGGTTGTGAATTGCATTATGGCTTGATCTCTGCTCTGTCGACTTTTGATGTTGAAAATTCAACTCTACAGTGTAACAAAGTGACTCTTATTGACATTTTAGTAGTTTGAAATACACTCAACGGCCACTTTATTAGGTACGCCTTACTAGTACCCAGTTGGACCCCCTTTTGCCTTCAGAACTGCCTTGATCCTTCATGGCATAGATTCAAAAAGGTACTGAAAATATTCCTCAGAGATATTGGTCCATATTGACATGACAGCATCACTAGTTGCTGCAGATTTGTGGGCTGCACATCCATGATGCGAAACTCCCGTTCCACCACGTACCAAAGGTGCTCTATTGGATTGAGCTCTGGTGACTGTGGAGGCCATTTAAGTACAGTGAACTTATTGTCATGTTCAGGAAACCAGTCTGAGATGATTCACACTTTATGGCACGTTATCCTGCTGGAGGTAGCCATCAGAAAATGGGTACATTGTGGTCATAAAAAGATGGACATGGTCAGCAATGATACTCAGATGCTGACACGATGCTCAATTAATACTAACAGGCCCAAAGTGTGCCCCTACATCATTACACCACCACCACCAGCCTGAACCATTGATACAAGGCAGGATGGATCCATGCTTTCATGTCGTTGACGCCACATTCTGACCCTACCATCTGAATGTTGCAGCAGAAATCGAGACTCATCAGACCAGGCAACGATTTTCCAATCATCTATTGTCCAATTTTGGTGAGGCTGAGAATTGTAGCCTCAGTTTCCGCATACTTTGCCTGTAACGAGTGGTTATTTGAGTTACTGTTGCCTTTCTATCAGCTCTAACCAGTCTGTGGTAATAAAGTGGCCGGTGAGTCTATATAATGTATGAGAAATAATATATAGAGAGATGACCCACATTTTTTGTGTTTAAAAGATGTCTAAATAAAGACATCTTTGCTAAAACAAGGCTGTATTTGGGCTCTGTGTGTGGGTAAAAATCTAGTATAATTGTCGGCGCCAATAGCCTAGTGCTTAGTGCGTCGACACATAGCACCAAAGTGCTAGCGGAGACCCGAGTATAATTCCTGGCTTGAGGTCCTTTGCCGATCCTTCCCCTATCTCTGCTCCCCACACTTTCCTGTTTGTCAATCTCCCCTGTCCTATCAATAAAGGTGAAAACCCCTAAAAAATAATTATATAAAAAAATAAATCTAATATAATAGCCCAGAACTAAACTAGTCATCAAATACACATGAATAAATATATACTACACGTGTGAAATCTGTACAGTCAGTCTATTTGATGATTGGTCTAATTTTGGGCTACTCTTAGACATTTTTTATATATTCACTGACAAAACATTTAGCCAAAACATCCATGCTAGACATCTATTAGGCATCTATTAAACACAAAATTACTTGGTAGGAAGTCTGTAAAATAACAGATATTGTACTGACATTTTACTACAAGGTTTTTACAGCATAAAATTCCTCATGCTTGCATACAAGGCCCTGCATGGTTTGGCTCCACACTATCTGGCTGAACTTTTAACTTGGTACTCCCCCTCACGCGACCTGCATTCCTCTGCCTCTGGTCTTTTAACAGTCCCCTCCACTCATCTGCGTTCTATGGGTGACCGGGCCTTCTCATCTCTGGCTCCGAGGCTCTGGAACTCTCTCCCCCATGACAGTAGACACGCTGAATCTTTTAAATTGTTTAAATCAACCTTGAAAACTGCACTACTTTACACCGGCCTCTTTATGAGGTGTGCATTTTTGGTTTATGTTTTTTGATATTTTGATATTGGCGCCACGGTGGCCGAGTGGTTAGCACGTTCGCCTCACAGCAAGAAGGTCGCTGGTTCGATCCCCGGCTGGGCCAGTTGGCATTTCTGTGTGGAGTTTGCATGTTCTCCCCGTGGTTGCGTGGGTTTCCTCCGGGTGCTCCGGTTTTCCCCACAGTCCAAAGACATGCGGTACAGGTGAATTGGGTAAGCTAAATTGTCCGTAGTGTATGTGTGTGAATGAGAATGTATGGATGTGTTTCCCAGAGATGGGTTGTGGCTGGAAGGGCATCCACTGCGTAAAACAAATGCTGGATGGTTGGCGGTTCATTCCGCTGTGGCGACCCCGGATTAATAAAGGGACTAAGCTGAAAAGAAAATGAATGAATGAATGATATTTTGATGTTTTATCAATTTTGAATGTTTTAGCAGTTGTGAATGTTTTAGCCTGAATGATTCATTTTACTGTTATTCTAAACTGATTTAAATCGGTGTGTTTTCTTGTTTTTCTGTGTAAAGCGCTTTGAGAAATAAGTTTTAAAGGCACTATATAAGAATAAATTATTATTATTATTATTATTATTATTATTATTATTATTATAACACAACACAAATTTAAAATGTTAATAAAAGCCACTTTTCAAAGTTAAACGTTGTTCGAAGAAAGATCAATGTCTCATAATGCAATTCTAACACATAAATAAACAAAATATACGTTTTTTTCCTCGCCACTGGCTTGCATGGTTTGGGACCTGTGAAGCTGCGCATCGATGAATTTGCTCTTTAGGTTTTGGACTTTCAGCAGGAAAATTTAAACCACACTAAACTGAACTTCAACTCTGAAAACTGGACTGACCGTTTTTAGTTTAATATAATCTTCAATGTTAAGCTGCTTTGACACAATTTACATTGTAAATGCGCTATAGAAAAAAAGATTTATTTACAGTGTAGATGGTAAGTATTTAAGCATTTAACTACATTTTTAAAATATGTTAGATATATTGGTCTCACATGATATTAAGTGGCCTTAACTACAATGTACTTACATGGAAATAATGTATTCATAATGTATTCCAGAACACTTGTGGTGCTGTTGAGGTGAGATTTGGGTAAGGTTAGAGACGGGTTTGGTGGTATGGGTAGGTTTAAGAGTAGGTTAAGGTGTAAGGGATGGTCAACAGTGTAATTAAAAATGTAATTACAGATGTAATTACATGCAGGTATTTAATGAAGCATGAGTACGATGTATAAACATGTATTTACACAATAAGTACAATGTAACTAATTATTAATTACAGTGTAAGTACATATTTGTTAAGGCCACTTAATATAAAGTGGGACCGATATATTTAAGAGTGTGCAGTGCTACATACTTTATAGTGTTTCCAGGTTGTGATCTCAGAGTATAGGGCATCTCCCGGGCAGCTGGTGGTTACTACTACTTGTTTGTGTCCCAGAATGGTAAAATCCTCTTGCAGAAATCCATTGTTCACTCCACATTTGACCAGATGATGGCGCACCAGCTCCATGTCATGAGCGGAGGGTAAACGACCGGAGTAATCCCCAATGAAGGCTACACCATAGCCCACGCTATTGCGTCCTTTCGTGTGAGCCCCTTGAGACATCCAGCCACGACCTTCATAGATGTAGCCATCAGAACCAACCACAAAGCTTAATTAAAAAATAAATAAAAAAAGGGTTGCATTTGCTCTGATTGGTATCTAAAAAACCACAACCAAAGGTCAATGCCATTTTATGCATATAACTGTTCTAGAGCTGCCTTGCAACATATTAACATGGACAGTAACTCTGTCATCATTGATTTTTTTCCACCCCTACTCAAAGTCTTGATCTAATTTGATTGATTCCTGCATTTAGCATTCTACAAAAATAAACAATAGTGATTAAAATCTAATTTTAACTTTGCTATAAGCTACGTATATGTAATGCTTTTCAATTTTATTGAAGCAATAAGATTACTCATATGGATCCTTGCTGCTTTTTTCCCCACAATCCAAATAGAAGTATTTTAGATCTTTTAAGTAGGGGAAATTACTGAATCTATCAAACAATAACCAAAGTGTTTCAGTAAAACTGTCACATGAGGCTATGGAAGAAGATTTGGAAATTCAGAAGGACAATTCCATTTAACGCAGTAGATATCCTGCTAAAATGTTAAATATATAATGTAAAATAGGATATTGAGCAGTATGCAAGAGCCATTTATTGATAATAACTGATATATATATATATAAAGTTGAAGTCATATTATTAGCCCCCCTTTAAATTTGTTTTTCTTTTTTTAATATTTCACAAATGATGTTTAACCGAGCAAGGAAATTTTCACAGTATGTCTGATAATATTTTTTTCTTCTAGAAAAAGTCTTATTTGTTTTATTTCGGCTAGAATAAAAGCAGTTTTACATTTTTTAAAGAACCATTTTAAGGTCAATATTATTAGCTTCTTAAAGCTATATATTTTTTTCAATAGTCTACAGACTATTCTTTATACAATAACTTGCCTAATTACCCTAGCCTGCTTAGTTAACCTAATTAACCTAGTTAAGCCTTTAAATGTCACTTTAAGCTGTATAGAAGTGTCTTGAAAATTATCTAGTAAAATATTATTTACTGTTATCATGGTATAAAATCAAATGAGATAAAATCAATCAGTTATTAGAAATGAGTTATTCAAACTGGTCCCACTTTATATTAAGTTGCCTTAACTACTATGTACTTACACCGAAATTAATAAATCGTTACAATGTACTTGTTGTGTAAATACATGTTTTTACCTTGTACTTATGTTTGATTAAATACCTGTATGTAATTACATCTGTACTTAATTTCTGTAATTACATTTGTAAGTACATTGTTGACCATCCCTTACACATTAACCCACCCTAAACCTACCGATACCACCAAACTTGTCCTTAACCCTACCCCTATCCCAACTCAAGAGCACCACAAGTGTTCTCAAATATATTATGAACACAGTAAGTACATTGTATTTATTTTTTGATGCAAGTACATAGTAGTTAAGGACACTTAATATAAAGTTGGACCTTAAAACTATTGTTTAGAAATATGTCGAAGAAATGCACATCGAACAGAAATTGGGGAAAAAAATAAACAAACAGGGGGGCTAATAATTCAGGGTCTGTCTGTGTATATATATATATTTTTTCAAATAGTGTGTTTTTAAAAAATACATGTAAAGATATCAATTAATGAAATGTTAAAGGCACAAAAAACATTTATGTTGAGATAATATTCTTGCTTTGTCTTACTTAAAAATACATATACATATTAATTATATGAACTCCTATTTTTAAATCCAGTCAATACTCACAATGGCTAAAGTTAACTGAACTAATAAACACAAATATGGTCAATATTATAAACATTAAATCTAAAATAATAATAAAAAATAGTGGGTTAAAACGTGTATTTTACTCTTTAATAGAACTTTTTTTACTCAATATTGGGTTTGCCCATATTTGACCAAATGTTGAGTAAAAACAACCTAGCATTTTAAAGTAACACTATTTAGTAATAGACCATATTCTCAAATAAATAGTTTATGAACATTTTTATGGTTATTGTGTCACTTAACACTGGAGTTTGAAAGCTCCATCCCTCCACGTGATTAAAGCTGTGACATTTGAGTGTATAAAGTGTACAACATTCCACATTTTTCAGTTATATAAGTGCATCATTTGGGTACTTATGTACACTTTTTGTTTATGGAATTTTCAGTGTTAACACAGTACTTGCTCTATTTATAATAGTGCATATGGTTTTGTGCCGTTGTCATTTACGGATCACCATGACATATATGTCAAGTGGATGATAACAAAATTGTATATGCTGTATACACTCTAATAATGCTGGGTTGTTGTAACCCAGTGTTGGGTCAAACATTGGCAAAATCAAACTTTGAGTTTAAAACTGTAATGTAAATTTTGTTACATTTCTGTAATTTAAGTATTTTGTTAGAGTGTATTGACCTCATTCTTTACATACGTGGGACGCAGCAGTTGGAATCTTTTTGGCTCGAGACTTCCGGTCTCAGTCACTAGCACTTCCATTGATTTTCATACGTTAAAAACAGCTTGTTATGCTGCTTCATGTTGCAAACTGATATTTTATTATATTTTTCTGCTTTTTATGTATAGTCATGAACGCACTTGTTTGTAGAGCTAGTAGTTTAATAATTTTCATGGTTTATTATTCCTAGTTATTTCTCCCATAGGCAACTGAATCAATCGCAAATTGCAGAATAAGGTCAATAGTCTGTCATACAAATGAGGACCTACTTAAAAAAAAATGTTTTCACATTGTAAACTGGAGTACATCGATACAGAACAGAGCATTTATCTAATCTGTGACAAAATCTTCTAGAAGATGATAGTACCTGTAGCCGATGTCATACCAGCCCCGGTCCTTCTGATGGAAACGCTGCATTGCCCTCATGTTTTGGGAGCACATCTGAAGGTTCAGGCAGGGTTTGTTGGGTGTAGCTGTGTGGTGAATGTACAGAAATGACATCGGTGGAGAGAGGAGTTCAAGAGGAACCTGAGGTGGCGCTGCTCCCCATATACATCTAGGTATGATGCTCGGACAATCTGAAGGAAGAACACTTTGTCAATATTGTATTTGGTGGTTTAAGGGATTAGTTCACTTTCTGAACTAAACTGATAATTTACTCACCCTCTTTTCATTCAAGATACTTGTTTTCTTGGACTCATATTTTCTTTCTTTTCTTTCTTTTTTTTCTTTCTATTCTTTCTTTCTTTTGTTGTAAATAAATAGTTTTTTCCACCTTAAATGCTACAGCATGACCACTGGCAAAAACAATCATTTAAAAAAATGAATACAAGAGAAATGACAGATAGTTTCGTTATGTAAGACCCTTATTTCTCAGCTGGGATCATTTAGAGCTCTTTGAATCTGCATTTAAACTGCATTTTTTAAAACTGCAAGTTCTTGCTAGTTCTTGCTGATTATGTGCTGGTCCTGACCACCAAAGAACCAGATTACAAGAACACGACAATTTTCTTTTTTATACTATAGCATTAAACAGTTTTACGATTTTTGACCAATTCTTCAGATCTCCAGGTCTGGCAGGAGCACTTTTAGCTTAGCTTAGCATAATTCATTAAATCGGATTAGACCATTAGCATCTCGCTCATTTTTTTTAAAAGCTATTTTGTAGGTCAATCTAGATAGAAACTATACTCTCATCCTGGAAAAAAATTAATAAGGTAAATTATTTAAAACTTTAAAACAACAATATTAATTAAAATTTGAGCGAGATGCTAATGGTCTAATCTCATTTAATGATTTATGCTAAGCTAATTAAAAAGTGATCCCACCAAACATGGACATTGGCTGAATAGATTCAAAAATAATAAAGTTAATTGTTTAACTCTTTGGGACTTGTAAAATGAGCCTACTTTATATCCAAAGGAGCGGAGTGTTCCTTTAAACCTGCAAGAACCAGCTTAAACTAGTAGCCATGTGTCAAAACCAACCTAACCAGCATATGCTGTTACTAGGGCTGGTTCGATAAATGATATTATATTGCAATAAAATTTATGTCAATAACAATAAAGCTCTGGACTTTTTTACTCTATATTAATCTAAGAGGGGCGCCACCGTGGCGTAGTGAGTAGCACATTCACCTCACAGCAAGAAGGTCGCTGGATCGAGCCTCGGCTGGGTCACTTGGCATTTCTGTGTGGAGTTTGCATGTTCTCCCCGTGGTCGCGTGGGTTTCCTCTGGGTGCTCCGGTTTCCCCCACAGTTCCAAAGACATGTGGTATAGGTCAATTGGGTAAGCTAAATTGTCCGTAGTGTATGAGTGTGAATGAGTGTGCATGGATGTTTCCCAGAGATGGGTTGCAGCTGGAAGGGCATCCGCTATGTAAAACAAATGCTGGATAAGTTGGCGGTTCATTCCGCTGTGGCGACCCCAGATTAATAAAGGGACTAAGCCTAAAAGAAAATGAATGAATGATCTAAGAGCCAATTACATGGCAGAAATGTGCAACAATGGGAATCTGAAAGTGTGTCAATATTAGAGATGTACCAAATTATTTGTGGGTCCAGTCATTGTTTGGGTACTCTTTTAAATCTGGAAGCAATAACAACCTAACCTGAAATAAATATTGTTATCGTTTAACATGGAAAATACCTATTAAGACTGCATTTTTGCCATATCGCCCAGCTCTAGCTGTTACCCTCAGCAGGGTCCACTATATGAACAAAATTCCTGAAATATTTTCCTGAAAATACATATTTTTTCTTTATGACTGTGAAGACAAAATTATCTTGGATGACAAGGGGTGAGTAAATTATATGTAAAGTGTTTGAGCAGTTCAGAATTTGGCCAAATTTACATACCTTTACTTACCCATGTAACGTAGCACAAATTCTTTGATTCCTTTTTCTATAAGACTCTCCACCTCCACATCCCTTTGACTAGGTAGTACATCAGCTACCTTCTCTTGAAGCAGCGAAGAACTTGTGATCTTCTGAAAATTCTGTCTGCGATATCGACCTTTCAGATGAGGATCCAAAACATCATCCAACTCTTCCGTAGTCCTTGAGTAGTAACTCCTTAACAGTGTGCTTACATTTATTTTAGCGCAATTAACAACAGAGAGGTGCTTCCCAAGTATGGCTCCGTCCATTCCACCATGAACCACAGCATCAGTGGCCAAACACGAAATGTTGGAGAGAGTAAAAACCATAGGTGCCGATACACTGTCCCAACAACCATCTAGACCAAGTCTTGCATTTGGAGTTGAGTTCAGAAATGACAGGCCTAACCTCTTGGCAAGTGGAAGTAGGTAGAAACCATCAGGCTGGTTACTGTCATCTTGGGCTCGTAGTCCTGATTCAAGACCTAAGAGTAGGGGAGCGAGGGCAACTGTTGTTCCATCGGGAGTCAGAACAACTCCCTTTTCTTCATAAGCATCCGTTATACAGTGATGAACTGCTTGGCTGAAGAAATTGAAGAGATTGAGGTCGATATTTAGCTGCTCTTTGATTTTCGGATGAATTTCACTTTCGTTGTCAGGTGATTTCATAAAACCGTGAGTGGTATTGTGAGTTTGGTCTGCAATCTGCCGTAGATTTGACACTAACGCCAGTGAACTCAGTTGTGGGTTTAAATCTTCTAAATGTGCAACAGCGGTAATAAAGTGCTCCATGTTCCTCAGATGAGCAGCTGTAACTTAAATATAGAAATATTTCAAACACAATAAGTGAAGTTTCACAAACTTTAAGAGGAGCACGTTATATGATTGATCACGGCTGGTCTCTCATCTGTAATCATTAGTTAGCCAATCTGACTATTCCAAACTCATTATAAATAGCCAGACTAACATTACTCCCTCATCTTCATTTTTTGAAGAATCCCCCACATCAACCCCATCTCCCACTTTCAACCCAGGCTCATTCTAAAAATGTACTTCTATATGCTATCATGTCAATATGGACCACAATCTCTGAGGAATATTTTCAGAACCTTGTTGAACCTATGCCACGAAGGATTAGGGCAGTTCTAAAGACAAAAGAAGGTACTAGTAATAAGGTGTACCTAATAAAGTGGCCGGTAAGTATATTGTAGTATTCAGATCTATTTGTTAATGTATGCTACAGCATACTGTAGTGCTAACTTTAGAGAACTTGTAAACAGTAAAAATGCTGTAGTATACTTTAGTTTTTAATACAATACACTGGTGCTTTGTAGAATAATATAGTAGAAAAGCCCAGTGATGTGTAATTTGTTTATACTAGCTACTATAGTTGTATTCAACTACATAATTACCACAACAAATGAATTCAACTTTATCAAACTATAGTATAGTTCAAACATACGTTTTACTATAATATCTGTTTAGGTCTTCAAATTTAATTTTTACACCTGTCATATTGAATTATTGACATGGAAATTTGAATATATTTAAATAGAAGATTTATAGCGCACGTACCTGAACCCTGCATTACAATGCATATTCCAGCCATGGTCATAATCCATAACGCACCTGGAGTCATTGTCAGTGTTAAATCTTACCGTTTGCTCCTACTAGTGTCTGAAATGTGTGTACGGGTAGCCCATGAGCATGTACATGTGGCGAAACACTGAAGGCGGGACAGTCCAAATTCTGCAATTTACCACTCGTTATTTCAGGTGTCTTATTCTGCCATGACAAATATATTTTTGTGGTGTTTCAGATGTGTTCAACATATGCGTTCCGTTTACTTGAGCTATTTTAATGTCAGGGACTCACAGTTCTGCTGTTCTGTTTGTTGTTTAATGAGGAGTACCGAGTTACTGGAAGTGAGGTAGGTAAAGGTCATGGCTAGACGGGCATAACTTCAACAGATTGTTTTGACGACGCAGGGTTGCCAGGTTTTGCAGCAAAACTAGCACAATTACCAATCAAATTAGCACAATACCGTAACTCTAAATATTCCAATGCCAATACGTAAAAAGCTTATTTATTCTTTTTGAAAATCACTATATATATGGTAATTACAAATATTCTGTTTTTATAAATAAAATATTTTTTAGCAACAAAACTTAAAATAAAAACAACAACAAACATTTGTTTCATTTAGTTCAAAAGTGTGCTTACTCTGTTTCAGCATCCTAGTTCATTCTATAACACTGTTAGCATACATATTTGGTAGAGTAAAACTTTTTTAACGCAAACATTTAAATATAATTGATGCAATCAAACATATAACATGCGGCAAGTCGTTAAAAGTTCAAAATACCGCAGGGAAAGAGAGGACTAGGCGACCCTGTAACATTGCGTAAAAAATGCTGAGCTGCAGTCGTGATTGGCTGATTGTCATTCATTCATTTTCTTTTCGACTTAGTCCCTTTATTAATCCGGGGTCGCCACAGCGGAATGAACCGCCAACTTATCCAGCATTTGTTTTACACAGCAGATGCCCTTCCAGCCGCAACCCATCTCTGGGAAACATCCATACATTCTCATTCACACACATACACTACGGACAATTTTGGCTTACCCAATTCACCTGTACCGCATATCTTTGGACTTGTGGGGGAAACCGGAGCACCCGGAGGAAACCCACGCAACCACGGGGAGAACATGCAAACTCCACACAGAAATGCCATCTGACCCAGCCGAGGCTCGAACCAGCAACCTTCTTGCTGTGAGGCGAACGTGCTACTCACTACGCCACCGTGGCGCCATGATTGGCTGATTGTACTTAAGTTAAATATTTATTAGATATTTGGGTTAATTAACAGTTGAATTTATACCCTTTTTATTATTATTTTAAGACTTAGTGACACTGTGGATATTCAGTAAAAGCTTAGTGTATATTCAATGTATACAGAAACGTGCAAAAATATTGTATAGTGTATTATTACTGCAGAAATTGCAAGAGTATTATGCTTGCCAAAATTATAATGTACCAATTATGGCTTTCATGAATATTCTTATATTTTCACATGCGTTTTGCATCACTTTTAAACTATATTTCATTCAAATGTGTGACACGTTTAAAATAAATATATAACCAAACGGCTTGCATTTTAGCATGTAAATATTATTAAGAATGAAAAACACAAGACTTTTTCTTTTTCAGACTTTATTTCATGTGCATGTGGTTTCACAAATAACTAGATAGAAGTGAATAAATCCAATGCCATGGCATCCCCAATGTACTTTAAATTGTGCCAAGTGAACTTATTGGAAAAATAAAACTTTATATATATATTTATATATTTTCAAAGTTCTTTTACAGGCATTCTATGTTAATCGATCTCGAGTCAACAGTATGAATTTGAATTGCAAGTCTGTTAAAAATATTTCAATATTTGTAGGCGAATAATAATCATTAAATTTGACTGTTTTTAAGAAAATACTTTAAGCAAACATTCAGAGGGAACATAAAATGCTTTAAAAAAACTACAGAGGTTTCAAAGGTACCTGATTGTATGATAAAAATTCAAAATGTTATATTTTATAACTACTTTTCAGGAACGATACACACCTTCACTGATATCATTTAACTGTCAATACATTTCATTTCAGCGTCCTCAAATATTGGTGTCTCTACAGTAATAATTAACTAAAAACTTGACACCAAGGAACTGAGAGAAAAATCAGTGACATCCCGAATTGCTTCAAACAATCTATTTTGTTGCTTGTGCAAGCTGTATTTCAGGAATATATAGCAAATAAATGAGAAAGTGCAGTATACTTGGGGAAATTATGCAGTAGAAAACAGTGAACAGCCATTTACCCGCAGTTGAGACATTAAAGAATAAAACAATGACGGTATTTTACCTAAAATCTGAGTAAAGGTATGCTCTACATTTTGGAACCACCAAGATTTTAATTAAAAAGAAGGTTTTTAATTAACAGAGAACTTGTTATGATGAAATATAAGAAGATCTAGAGCCACAACGATCAATGTAAAAACTTGGAGTTGTGATAAATGAACTAACAAAACTATTACTACTGCTATTAAAATAAAACTGATGACTGGCCAAATGGCGAGTCAGAGAGCAGTGCTTTGTTGCGGTCAAACAAGTACATTCTAAACTATATAATGACCCATGTAAGAGCAGATTGTGGTTGTTTGACGAGAAGGTCTTTTTAAAAGTGATGTTTATTCATTAGATTTGGTTCCGTTGTAATCGCTCTGCATGTCGGCATCGTCCTCTGCAACGTCCGAGCTGTCGATGATTCCCCGTCGGCCTCCTCCTCCACTGCGTCTCGGTGTGCTGCTGAAGGATGACGTCTCATTGCCTCGCCTGAAATATCACAACAAATCTTAGAATAAAAATAGACAGACTTCATTCTAGGTTGCTTGGTACCTGGTACATCTTAGGTTTACAGTCTAAAAAATGACGTATGTTGTTTGTTTAAAGTACTTATTTAAATTGAGCTGAAACAACATAATTTAGAGATTTTTTGGGGGGGGACAACTTAACTGTTTTATGCTCAATCCACTTAAATTTGTAAAACTAATAAGTTAACTTAATTCCTTTGTGTTGTCCCAACACAATGAGATTAAGTTAACTTAATCATTTTTATAAATTTAAGTGGTTTTTACATAAAACAGATAATTGTGCCTAAAAAAATAAAAAGATTTTTAACTAAGTACTTTGAACAAGAAGCAAAAAAAAAATTTGTGTGTACTTGTTAAGTTTCTCAAACCAATGTGAGCCAAGAAACTTGGTTCACTATCTCCAACTATTGCAAACCTTACAAGAATTCAGTGTTGGTCTTAAAAAATGTTCTACCAATCAGCAACTCAGCTAGTTGAGTTCCAGTGTACTAGTCTCCAGTTAACTAGTCTTGAAGTGTTCTACCGATCTATAAATCAGGGAGTTGTGTTCCAGTGAACTAGTCTTGAAGTGTTCTACCGATCTATAAACCACAGAGTTGTGTTCCAGTGAACTAGTCTCAAAGTTGTCTACCGATCTATAAACCAGGGAGTTCTGTTCCATTTAACTAGTCTTGAAGTGTTCTACCAATCCCTAAACCAGGGAGTTATGTTCCAGTGAACTAGTCTTGAAGTGTTCTACTAATCTATAAACCAGGGAGTTATGTTCCAGTAAACTAGTCTCGAAGTGTTCTACCAATCCCTAAACCAGGGAGTTATGTGAAAGTGAACTAGTCTTGAATTGTTTTACCAGTCTATAAACCAGGGAGTTGTGTTCCAGTAAACTTGTCTTGAAGTGTTCTACCAATTTATAAACCAGGGAGTTGTGTTCCAGTGAACTAGTCTATAAGTGTTCTACCAATCTAAAATCCAGGGAGTTATGTTCCAGTAAACTTGCCTCGACGTGTTCTACCAATCCCTAAACCAGGGAGTTATGTGAAAGTGAACTAGTCTTGAATTGTTTTACCAGGCTATAAACCAGGGAGTTGTGTTCCAGTGAACTAGTCTTGAAGTGTTTTACCAGTCTATAAACCAGGGAGTTGTGTTCCAGTAAACTTGTCTTGAGGTGTTCTACCAGTCTATAAAACAGGGAGTTGTGTTCCAGTGAACTAGTCTCGAAGTGTTCTACCAATCTATAAACCAGGGAGTTGTGTTCCAGTAAACTTGCCTCGAAGTGTTCTACCAATCCCTAAACCAGGGATTTGTGTTCCAGTGAACTAGTCTTGAAGTGTTCTACCGATCGATAAACCAGGGATTTGTGTTCCAGTGAACTAGTCTATAAGTGTTCTACCAATCTATAAACCAGGGAGTTGTGTTCAAGTGAACTAGTCTTGAAGTGTTCTACCAATCTATAAACCAGGGAGTTGTGTTCAAGTGAACTAGTCTTGAAGTGTTCTACCGATCTATAAACCAGGGAGTTGTGTTCAAGTGAACTAGTCTTAAATAGTGATTTATGAATAAGCAACTCAACTAGTTAAGTTCCAGTGAACTAGTCTTAAATAGTGATCTACCAATCAGCAACCAAGCTTGTTGAGATTCAGTGAACTAGTCCTGAAGAAGTGATTTATGAATAAGCAACTCAACTAGTCTCAGGCCGAGTTCACACTGCATGATTTTCGTAATCGTTGCCTTTTTTTCATTTTGCAGGACTATCTAGAGTAGCGTTCAGTTGCCACTGTGTTCAAACTGCATGATGGAGCTGTGACGGCAGGATACACTCTGTATGACTACAAATCAATTGCTGATTACTCTGTCGGGCTAACAAGAGCAGATAAGATCACTCAAGATCATGTGCAAGACTGGAAATTGTTCCCTGCAATAAATATATATTTTTAAAAATGCTATTCAAGCGGTCCGTGTACTTAACGCTGATTGATTTACAGCAAAAGGGCAAAAAGGAAAGAAGATTATGGAGGACAAAATGTTTAGGGAGATGCATTGAATAAAGACTGTGTTGTGAAAAGAGAAAAAAAATGGTGGAAGTGAATAAATAATTAAAGTTATTGTAAACTTAATTATTTCGATATTGTGGTCTATAACTTCTCCCGGAACTCTCCACTGAAAGGTATCCAGCTCTCTTATTGGCTGTTGATCATTGCTGATGCTTTATTCAGTCAAAACTCATCCACACAGCAAAATTTAGAATCAGCGATAAGTCCAGATATTTAGCATGCTGATTGCATTCTTGATGATTCACACCGTGTGAATGACAACCGATTTGCCTCACAAAACCTACGGGCAAGCAAAAATCAGAGCTAAAATCATGCAGTCTGATCTCTCCATTAAAGAGTGATCTAGCAATCTTCAGAGCAACTAGTTGAGTTTTAGTGAACTATTCCTGTGCTTTTTTTTGGTAACGATAAACAAATTTGAATAATATGTGTATTATATACGCAGAGATATAAAAAATATATATTTTATAAATGTTATAAAAAATATTTAAAATATTCATTAATATTATGAATATAAATTATTTACAAATAAAAATATACATTTTTCTAAAAAAGAAAAAATACTATGGTAACATTGCAGAATTTGAGACATGAAGCACACAGTTAACAAAACAAAGCAGACAACAGATCATGTTCTGCTCACATCCAATCCAATGCTGGACTTCACTGAAATATACATTCACTGTATATATGAAAATATAAAATAAATATTTGCAATTTCGCTGTTATTTCTGATGCAAAGAACTAACAAAATATTGTATTGTATTGGTATGTCATCAGAATACAGTCAAAAGCATTCTTTACAGTAGAACTTGGAATTAGACTAATCAGTTAGAGTTTGTTAAGGTTAAAGGAATCAGTTAAAGTAAAGTTGTAAGAGGTTAAAGGCAGCGTTAACCTCATTTGTAAACCTGAAAACAGGCTAAACGAGGCTGGTTCAGAAAACTGAACCATGCTTGGAGAGCGAAGAGGGAAATATGGTCCAATTATAGGCTGCTGTTTAATATTAAATAGACTAATCATATACAGTACTTATATACGATTGCTGAAATTCTATTGCTGTTATTATAATATTAGTTTGTTAACTCTAAATTTTCAATGTAATTTAATTACGTACCTAAAGTCTCCTGCTGTTCTTAAAATATATAGTTAACCTTATTTTGAAGATGAATAAGTTTTGGAATGGCATGAGGATAAGTAAATATTAAAGTAAAACAAATTATTTATTGCTTAAGCTGATAAATATGAAATGTTAAAAGATTCGTAATAAACCATATTTCACTCTCACAGGCAAGAAAATAAAGTATACATTGTGGTAGGTAAAAGGAAAGACTTGTGAAGAGTACATCTTCTGTGTCAAACTTTTGAGCACAGAGGTACCTGGATAGTCACTGTGTGGGTTCAGGATTGCCTCTGCAACAGAGATAGACAATCTTGGGTTTGCAGGTTATTAAAGGAAGAGATCTGGGCTGCGCTATAACAAGTGCTCAGAATTTGCTGAAAGCTCTGTCTAGAAGTTACAGGCCAAGGATTTCACCACTTTCTGGGTATTAAAGGCCAGATTTACTAAATGAATAGGAGAGTGATACTAATTAAAGATCAACCAACAATTAGAGAATTTCCTAAATTGAGGTCACTGCTTAGTCCAATTTGAAGACATCCTAGCAGGAGTAAAAACACAGTTTTAAGGATATTTCACTGACATATAAGAACACTTATAAAAGTGTTTTAAAAGGGCACTTGGGGTAATTTCTGTAATTGTCTTAAGAAACCAGATTTGAAGGGATTGTTCATTAAAAAATTTACATTTTGTCATAATTTACTCTGCATTCACTTGTTCCAAACCTGTTTGAGTTTCTTTCTTCTGTTGAAGACAAATGAAGAAAACATTTGGGAAAAGGTAGCCTTTGACTTCCAGAGATTTTTATTAATAATAATAATAATAAAAATGCCTTACATTTATATATATTTATATATCACATTTTTGGGGGAATCTCCTCATCCACCACCTGGGAGACGTGACAGCAGCTATGTAACGCCGAACCACACACCAGCTGATTGGTGGAGAGGAGACATAGTGATGAAGCCAGTGGGCAAATTTAGTCAGGATGCCGGGTTTAAACCCCTACTCTCTTTCGAAGGACATCCTAGGATTTTTAATGACCACAGAGAGTCAGGACCTCGGCTTAACGTCTCATCCGAAAGACGGCACTCACTGAGCAGTATAGAATCCCCTTCACTATACTGGACCCACATAAACCTCAGGTTAAGCCCCCTGCTGGCCTCACAAACACCTCTTCCGGCAGCAACCTAGCTTTCCCATGTGGTCTCCCATCCAGGTACAGACCGGGCACAGCCCTGCTTATCTTCATTGACCACTATGTGACCAGTGGGTGTTCATTTTTGTACCTACTATGGAAGTTTTTCATCCAACATTCTTCACCATATCTTTTTATCATTATCATTATTTATTATTTTAGTTTCTGTTTGTGTACTTGATGTTAAGTGTTGGTATTTATTGTGGTAAGTGTGTTATTCTTGTTATTTATGAAGCACATACCATGTCAGTATAAATGAATTCATACTAATAAAGCTTTAAACTAAACTGTATCTTGTTTTGTGTTCAACAGAAGAAGCTCAAAAGTTTAGAAACATCCCAGCGTCAGTAAATAGCGAGGATTGTTTAATTTTGTACCTGTCTTAATGCGTCTTCATTGAATCATTCCTTCAAACAATTCATTCAATATGGCTAAACTGAAATTAAAGTGAACAATGAAGTGACTCTCTTTATGAACGGATCATTGAATTATTGAATTGTTCAAAAGATATTCTGCTCTGGCTTAATTCAAAACTATTTTTGTTGCCATTACTCGCTTAATATTAACTCATACTTCTGACTCAAGTAAATATGATTGTGTGTCTTTGGTTTTAAAACCAAATGAGTGTTTGCACTGACACTGCTGGTAAAGCTGCTGGTAAATCTGGCCTTAGATGTCACCTTTTGGGTTAAGCACTTACATACTGTACCTGAGTTTGCTCTTGAGGGAATTGACCTCACGGCTCATGGCATCGTTGGTCTCGGTGGCCTCATCCAGCTCTCGCTGCAGTTTCCTGCGGGCCGCAGTGATTCTCTGAGACTCTTCCTCGCTCTCCTCCAACTGCCTTTTCAGCTGCTTGACTCGAGCGGTAGCCTTATCCGCCTGTGAACAACAAACACTCCTCAGGCCAAGCGCAGTACAGTCATTTAGAAGATATTTTTTCCTTTTATTTGTAGTATGATCAGCACAGAAGTGGAAAACAGAGGCCTGTTGACGGTTTGGCTTTTTACCTACGTTTAGTTTGAGCAAACTTTGAGTTTTTGGGCTCAAGAAGGTGGGTTACTTTTAATTGGGTTTCATCGCCAATTTGACTTTTGGATTTATTCTGGGTTAGAGATCACAAACCTAAACTGGACCAATCAGCTGTGTGTATAGTCCCTGTCCCCGAGCGTCCTTTTTGGTCCAAATCAAAGCCTCAAAGCATTTCTGAATCAAAAAATGTCTTTTTTTTTTCTCTCTTAATTGTTTTTTTCTTGCTATAATTTTTTTCATTATTTTGTTTGTTTATTTATTTATTTATTTATTTATTTATTTATTTATTTATTTATTTATTTATTTGTTTGTTTGTTTGTTTGTTTGTTTATTTTTATGTTTATGTTATCTTATTTTTGTGTATATATGTGATATTCATTCATTCAAAAACCTATACACTCTTGCATTCACACACATACATATGGCCAATTTAGCTTATTCAATTCACCTATACCGCATGTCTTTGGACTGTGGGAGAAACCGGAGCACCCGGACGAAACCCACGCCAACAAGGGGAGAACATGCAAACTCCAAAAACTGCTGTGAGGAGATCTTGCTACCCACTGCGCCACCGTGACTCCCTATATGTGATATTTTACCTTATTATTTATTTACTTATTTAGTGTATACTTATGTTTTCCCGATCATTTAAATAGTTTGGAGAATTGTATCAGTGCATGATTTTTATGGCATGTTTTATTTATCTATATGTATCAATATTATGTATATTTTATCTACAGTGTTATTTTCGGTCTTACCTAAGATTAACCTAATAACCTATCTTTTTTTTTACTAATAATGTATTTATATTATACAAATTAATTATTTATACTTATTATATTTGAATGTTATATATTCATATAGTTTCGAACTTTCAATTTACATTAATAACATTTTAAATATTAACATATAAATTTTTTATTTTTTTTATAAAACATTTATATAATTTATTTTGTTTTAAGTTGCCTTCATAAACGTTTTCTGCATCAACAGTGTTTTTTTATCTTAATAAGTTAATCTGGTTTCAATTAAATTTTAAGTGAAGCTAAGTTTAACTTAATAATTTTTGTCAGTTCGATTGATATAAGTTAAGATGATTAGAGAAGTTAATTTGATCCATAAAAAAATTAAGGCAGCAAGAATTTTTTTACAAGTGTTGTGAAGCAACTTAACTTTGGTTTGGTTTTTGTCAACCGGAAACTTACTCTGCAACCCAGAGTTTGTTTAACTCGTTTTGTGCAACAGGCATCAAAGGGCCTATAGCTGTTGTTGTCTGGCTAACCTGGTCTTTGTATTGTTCAGCTTGTTTTCGTTCATCCTCCACTTGGGTCATCATCTCCTTCAGTTTCTTGTCCTTCTGGCGAACTGCTTTGGCTGTGTTCTGCTTATCTCTGTGTTGAAAAGAAAACATCAGAAACATCATTAACTGCACCAAATAAGACTGTCAGATACAATACAGTATGCAATACAGTATGCAGCCTGTTGCACAAAGCCGTTTTGGGTTTTTACCCAGACAAGTTTGACCAAACAGTTTTCGGGTTCAAAAAGGTTGATTTAAAATCAGTTGACTGATTTGCATTAATATAAAAATATTTTTGCTGCATCTTTTTTGGCCTTGTGATAACTTTTAATCTTTAACAGAGGAGTGAATTGTGGTGACTCTCTCGTGAGACCTGAATCAAACTAACTTTCTTATGTCTCTTGTGATTGATTGGCTGTTTGCAGCACTCATGTGCATGCGCTTCAGAGCAAATCACCAACTCTGGTTTAAACCCTGAGTTGACTGAACGTTTACTGCATATCAAGCGTTGTGAAACACCTGATCTTAACATGTTTGTATTTCTTTGGATTTGTCAACCTGAAACTTACTCTGTAACCCACAGTTTGTTTAACTCATTTTGTGCAACCGGCCTATGATAATCTGTTTTCATTTTGTTTATGTTTATTTATTGCCACATCAACAGCTTATGAACAAGATACAATACAGATAAGAACATATTACATAATAATAATAATAACAACAACTTCATACATCAATAAGAGACGATTAAATATGATTTTTCACTTCGATATATGATTAATAACTTAAAATACACATTGAAAAGCTACAACATTTCAGTGGGCTGTCTTAAACTCTACACCCAGAGCTGTTCAAAAGTGTAGGGTTGATAAAAATGCTTTTAAAATGTATCTTATGCAATCCTATTTATACATAAAATTGGTCACATTTTAATTTAATGTACAATGCTATAAACAAACCATTACTTAAGACATTTAGCTCAATAAACTACTAATTAGCTCATTCAAGAGTTCACACTTAGCTGATGATTGATTATAAAGCTTGTTTGGCATGCTGTCCCAGGAGAGAGCCCTGAGCTCATAAGATCCTCGAGCCTGGGGCTCCCTCCTGTTTGCAAGGCGAGAGGAGAGTTTGAGCTCAAGTAGATCTCGAAAACTCCCCTGCTGTAGTAGCTAATGAACGGATAGTGATCGCTATGAAATGATAACTACTTACTAGGAGCATATGGTGCCGATTTGGATTAGTCAATTAACTTAAGTTGCATGTTTTTGGACGGTGGGAGGAAACGGGGGAACCCAGGGGAAACCCATGTGAGCATGGAGAGAACGTGTAAACTCCACACAGAAATGTCAGCTAGCTTGATAAGGACTAGAACCAGTGACGTTCTTGCTGTGAGGCAACAGTGCTAACCACTGGGCCACCGTGCCACCCATCTAGGAAAGGAGGAGAAGTAGGGGTGGAAGGGGGGATTCTTCAAAACAAAGATGGCTGTGATATGGAACTTAGGGTATATATAGTGGCTTAGGAATCATCTGATTGGTGAATCATAAATTGAATAATGCGGGACCGGCTGCAAGCAATCATCTGCACGTGATCCTCTCGAAATTAGTTTATAAATAAACTTCACTTAATAGCTCAAGATTGTTGGGTTTAGGATTGGGGATGTAAAATAAGATCATACTATATACGTGCTAATAAACAGTAATACCTTATTAATAGCAGGTAATTAGCCAGTAGTAAATGGTGTGACTTGTTACTTAAACTAAATGTCATGTTCACCAGCGATTAACGACCGCAGAGATCACTGGTGAACTACAATTCAGTCATGAACTACAAATCCCTTCATTCTGCTACACATACACCAGGTTTCACTTCCACTGATCACACGCGCAGCTGAATCCTGTCACTGTTGATTGTTTGGTCTATTTATACACTCTGCACTTGTTTGTTGTTACTGAGTTTTTTTTTTTTTTATGGTATGTTGTTCATGTGCATACCTGCCAACATTTGTTTTTGAAATTCCGGGAGATTATCTACGGGTCAATCCATTCAGGTGATCTACGGGTTTGCCAGGAGCACTTTTAGCTTAGCTTAGCATAAATCATTGAATTGGATTAGACCATTAGCATCTCATTAAAAAAAAATACAAATAAGTTTACAGGGTTTACAGAATTAAACAGATGAGTTTTACTATTTTTTTTAATCCATTCAACAGATCTCTGAGTTTGACACAAACACTTTTAGCTTATCTTAGCATAAATTATTGAATCGGATTAGACCGTTAGCATCTCATAAATATTTATTTACATAAAAAAAATTATTTGAGAAAATCATTTTATGTTTTATTGTGACTTTTAACATCGTAACATATTAAATAAAATAAAAATTCCAGTATGTTTACAGTAGTGCATTTTGTCTTCAGTAGAATGCTGATGGTTTTTAAAAATAAAAATACAAGTAACAAAATAAACATACAAATGAGCCCAAAGCAATATCCATGGCTCCTGGTCACACAATGAGGTCTTGTAAAGCGTAACGATAACAATAAACTCTCTAAGGAATTGAACATTATTAATAATTTCAACATAATTTACAATTTTAAATTTGCTGTTAAATTTACATGTATATATTTTTTTCTTTGCCGAAGCACAACCTGACTCTTTTCCTTCTATCACGTGTACTACCACTGACGCAGCTGCTTGTTGCTACTGCCACCGTTCAAGTCCCGCATCTTCCTCCTGCGCAGAAATCAACAGCGTGCCTGAGTTGTAACGTATGTTGCCAGATTGAGGTAAAATATGTTACAAGATTTGAATATTGCATCAATTGTGTGAGTTAATGAACTTCATTCAAGATCTGGCAACTTGACAAACATGAACAAAAGTGCTATTATTGAAACTGCATTGGGGAGTACAAATTACGGGAGTTTCCCGGGAGAAATAACAAACCGGAAGGGTGGCGGGAGATGGATGTGAAATACGGGAGACTCCCGGGAAAAACGGGAGTGTTGGCAGGTATGTTCATGTGTTGTGTTTCTGTATCTTCCCTTATCTTCTTGTTTTGTTTATTATTGTTCTTTCTTCGTTAAATGATTATTTTTTCATTAAATGCACTTGAACTCTACCTTTTTGTATTCGTCTTTTCAACATACCGTGACACTAAAGTGTTACCATAAATCGTTTTTCTGTGATCCCTGCGTGGCTCATTTTGAAATCTACTTGCCTGCTCTCCTGCTCAAGCTGCTCCTCCAGTTGTGCCACTTTGGCTTCGAGAGCTGTAATGGAGGACTTAAATTTGGATTTGACTTGGTTCTCCATCTCCTGCAGTTTAGTCTTCAGCTCTTTATTCTGCCTCTCCATCAGCTGTCTGGCGCTCTCGTTCTTTTGGGATGTGGTGCGCTCGGCTTGCAGCTCGTTGGTTAGCTGGTCAACCTAAGGGGTGATGAAGGAAATAACATGGGTTTTTATACAAATGACACAAAGCTCTGTTTCTGCAATGGCATTTCCTGTGCAAATAACCACAGTACTTATGTCTAAATGCGCCATTTCTTTAAAAACTCAACTTTAAAAACTCAACTCTTCTTTAAAAAGATTGTGTGTTAGTGCTGAGGAAAATTTAATGACAGCTATAAAAACAATAGCTCTGAAATAAGTAAGTATTTCTTTTATTAAGGGGTCCAGGGGAAAACCAGGAGTATTCCAGAAGTTTTTTACATTCATTCATTCATTCATTCATTCATTCATTCATTCATCCATCCATCCATTCATTCATGCATTTATCCATTCATTCATTCATTCATTCATTCATTTATTCTTAAGTTAACGTTTAAGTTAAACCTGCAAAAACATAATTTTCTTAAAAGCCAAATTATGGACAATGAGATGGCCAAAAGGGATGGACAATATATTGGAGGCCAAATCAATATCAGCCAATTAATGCTATTTTGTAATATGATCATTATGGGTACAATAACAAAATTAGGTATCTTTAAGACTATAAATTACGTATTATTTCCACTGGTTTGACCCATTGCACTTTTGTTCTTGCAATAATACAGAACATTATTCATCTTTAATATACATCTGCCACTATATTGGTCTCTAAATCTAATGAGTAGGCCCACACGGAATCTGCACGCGCATTTTTAGCCCATCATTGATTCTGTTTATTTACTTAAGTAAATGTGTGTAAATGTACATTTAATCAGTTTTTTAAATTCATTTCAGTAAAAATATTGATTAATATGAAAATATTCATATGATTTACCTACAATACAGTTTGTAAAGTAATATTTTCTGTCTTTTAGTAGAGATTTTATTTGAGAGACTTGTTTGTTTACCAAATAAAATGGATCTAATTGTATTTGCTTTGTAAACATAAATAAAAGTTAAAAAGGTATTACTTTTTGTTTTATACATTAATTTTTTTGTTATGATTTTCCAAAAATCATTCAGCATAAATTCGCAGATTTTTAACAAAATATTCCGCAGAAAAAGCAAAAAAAGCCTGCAGATTCCGTCTGGCCCTACTAACGAGTGAAGCCCTGTCCGGGTATTTTCAAAACGCGGTTTTCCTGTTTGTCCACATGAAAACACAGCATCAGGTGACATCAGGCAAATTTTGCACATTCGCAGCAAACGTATCGCTTATTCTGCATTGTTCAACCACGGGATGGTAATAAGTTCTTGATAAGTTCTTAAGTTTGCATAGACTTGAATGAAATTTACTTCAGAAGTTCCACAAAATCAAATAAAAAGTGCTTCAGCTGTAGTTAATGTGTCGGTGCTCTTTGGGTAAGGTATTTACGTATAAACAAGTAAGTGTTTTTTTTTTTTTTAATCTTTAAAATATTTTTTCACTTACTTTTTGATTGTCTTTGACTTATGATTTTGTTGTTTATACTAAATTCGGTAACACTTTACAATAAGGGGTATTGGGTAATGCATTTACTAACATGAACTAATCATGAACAACACTTGTACAACATTCATTAATCATAATTGAACATTTACTAATGCGTTATTATCATCCAAGTCCATGCTTGTTAGCATGAGTTAATGCACCGTGAGTTAACGTAAACCAACAATGAACCACTGTATTTTCATTAACTAACGTTAACTAACATGAACAAATACTGTAGTAAAAGTGTTGTTCATTGTTTGTTCATGTTAGTAAATGAATCTTATTGTAAAGTACGACCCTAAATTCCCAGTTTAGTGTGAAATAAAAGTGTCGTTATCGCCACCTGTTGGTTCGTAAGTGGGTAAAACTGGACATGGCCTTAGTTTATTGGGATCGGTCAAAAATTCTAAACTGGTTTATCCCTAATATTAATATCTGTCCCATGTACTGTATCGCATGTACCTGCTGTGCGCTCTTCCTCAGCCTGTCATTGAGCATCTCCATGTTGCCTTGTTCCTCCTCCAGCTCCTCCTCCAGCTGCTGGATCTTGGCTTCAAGCCGTCTCTTCTCATCAGACAGTGCAGACCTTTGAGGTTCAGTCAAGCCACATATTATCTTCAATCCGAATATATGCTCGGACACATTTCTGTGGTAATGTCTCAGTACATAAACGGTGCTGGTATGTCTAAAAAGTGCGCTATTTCACGTAACAGAAGTCTAGAGCTACTCTCTGTTCCTGTACAAACAGTTGGACTGAAGAACGCCTGCCATTAATTGTAACAGTAAACCACATGTTTTTTTCAATAGAAGTCAATAAATCCGAGGATTATAATGAATTCCATGGGATTAAAATATTTTGGTGATATTATGTTGTCTTACTCACTTTCCAGATGCGTTGCTGGCCAACTCGTCAGCCAGTTCATCTCTCTCAGCTTCAACTTGCTTTTTAGCCCTCTCAGCTGCGGCCAGGTCCTGCAATTATAGTGTTTAAAATCTTACAATCGTTTCTGAAACCCCCCTGAAAAATGAATTTATTCATTTTCCATCAGCTTAGTGCTTTTATTCATCAGGGGCCGCCACAGCGGAATGAACCGCCAACCTATCCAGCATATGTTTTACACAGTGGATGCTCTTCCAACGGTAACCCAGTACTGGGAAACACCCATACTCTCTCACATGCACACACATACACAACAGCTAATTCAGTTTATTCAACTGAAACTCATTATGTACTTGAATTACTTCTTAAAGGGATAGTTCACCCAAAAAAACTGAATTCTGTCACTGTTGACTCCTTTAGCTTGTTATAAACCTGTTTGAATTTCTTTCCTCCAAGGTTATTTTAGTTAACAGAATCTAAAACTACTGTAAGACTAAAACTATCGGTCAAAAAAAGTTTCATTAACTGAAATAAAAACAAATGTGTACACCTTTTTGACTGTTTGCTTGTCTATCTGTGCCTACATGTGTGTAATGTGTGTTTTTCTTAATGTATTTATTGTCTTTCACATATTTATTGTCGCCGCCACGGTGGCGTAGTGAGTAGCACGTTCGCCTCACTGCAAGAAAGTCGCTGGTTCGATCCCCGTCTGGGCCAGTTGGCATTTCTGTGTGGAGTTTGCATGTTCTCCCCGTGGTTGCGTGGGTTTCCTCCGGGTGCTCCGGTTTCCCCCACAGTCCAAAGATATGCGGTACAGGTGAATTGGGTAAGCTAAATTGTCCATAGTGTATGAGTGTGAATGAGAATGTATGGATGTGTTTCCCAGAGATGGGTTGTGGCTGGAAGGGCATCCGCTGCGTAAAACAAATGCTGGATAGGTTGGCGGGTCATTCCGCTGTGGCGACCCCGAATTAATAAAGGGACTAAGCCGAAAAGAAAATGAATGAATATTTATTGTCTCTTACGTACTATTAAGATTGCTAATAGTATATTGCTTTGTTTTTTGGAGTATGTTGTTGCATTTTGTCTGGAGCCAGAACCTAAGCTTTTCACTCATCATAGTACAAGTGCTGCTGATGATGTGACAATAAAAGTGATTGGATTTGATTAAAAAAATACAATAAATGAAAAACTAAAACTAATTGAAACTAAACTAACTGAAATAAAATGATAATTGGCTTGATTTCAGAATAAAAGCACTCATTCTGTGGTGGAAATTCTGATACAAACACCTGTAAATGTGCTTTTACAGACAAACAAGAAACCAATCTTCATTTGCCAACTACATACAGTATATGAAGAATTTTAATATTAAGAGGTTTAATATGAACAATTCCCACACATGTTTACTTTTCTTTGTGTAAGTTGCATCTGTGTGGTTTTGGATTCAGTGTTTGTTTAAACAGTTTTATTCAAACCTTTTATTTTTATCATCAGGAGATTTGCACAAGAGTTAATGTAAACTGTACAAACACCAAACTTTGCTCTGGTCAACACTGGGCATGTTCTGTTAACTCTGATAAACATGAATTACTTAAACCAGTGGTTCTCAAACTGTGGTACGCGTACCACTAGTGGTACACAAGCTTCCTTCTAGTGGTACTTGGAGTAATCTTTTAACCATATGACGCGTACAATAACACTGATGTTATCAGAAAATTTATTTTAATAGGCGAAACCTTTTATTTAAGTGGCTGACAATAATAAATATTCTTAATTTGAAGAATTAATCTGCCTCGTTTTTGAACTGTGCAGTGCTGTAGCTGCTTAATTAGGCCTACTATGCTACTGTATTTCAATACCGGTTGTTATGGTGGTACTTGGAGAGATAATGTTTTTCTGAGGTGGTACTTGGTGAAAAAAGCTTGAGAACCACTGACTTAAACTAAAACTGAAGTTGTACATATACAAATTACATAGAAATGTGTTCACAAAATCATCTCAAAACTAAAATCAACCTCAACTAAAATAAACAAAACTATCAATAAAACTAAACTAAAACTAAACTGAAATTGCAAGAGTATTGAAATAAAAACTCCAAAGCTTTAATAACCTTTACACGTTGCATTGTACTTGTACAAGTGTAATGACAATAAAGTTGAATCTAATCTAATGTAATCTAATCTAATCTAACCTTGCTTTCCTCTGGTGAAAAAAAGAAGATATTTTGAAGAATGTTCAAAACTGTTTTTTTTCCCCCCCCTACTCTGGATGTCAGTGGTTACAGGTTTACAACATCCTTCAGTACATATAATTTTGGATCAATAGATAAAAAGGCAAATACAATTGTTTTTACAGGTTTTTTGTTGCACAAAATAGTTCTTGGAGCTTCATATGATTACAGTTGAACCACTGAAGCCACACAGGATGTTTTGACAATACTTTAGTTTTCTTTTCTGGACCTGAATATCTCCTTGCTTTCTATGGAGGATGAGTGAACTCTAAAATTAAAAAAATCTAAAATATCTTCATTTGTGTTTCGAGGATGAACAAAAGTCTTGAGAATGAGAATGATCAACAAAATGTAATTCTTGGGTGAACTAACCCTTTTAATATACAAAATATATAAGCCTAAATCCTCATTTAAATCTGTGTTTTCAGGCTGTACATGTAAATTGACACTCAGTGGGTGGAACCACAGTCTTGTTGATGTTGACGTCACGTGATTCACATACACTAAGGCTCACCTCTTGCAGCTGTAGAAGTTCAGCCTCCAGAGTCTTGGCCTTCCTCTCATTCTCCTTGGCACTGGATAAAACTTCTTCCCTGGCAGCATGAGCATCATCCAGCTCTCTTTGGAAGTCTTTCATTTGAGCCTAAATCATAAAAACACACTAAAATGAGTACCAAGCATAGTGCATTTATAAGTTTAGTACATTAAAGGTGCTGTATGTAAGTTTTCTGACTCTTCTGAGGTATAAAAATACCATAATATGTTTGGAGATATTTAAAAAACACGTTCAGTGAACATACTTTATCTGAAAAACAATGCTAAAACCCGTTATTTTCCAATGTAAGCCGATTGCACAAGGCACTTTATTTTTGCACAATAAGCAAAAAACTTAAAAACCTCTACACATTGTTTACATGTTTACATACTCCACAATCAGTATTATATATTATTTACATTCATTTCATAATTTCATTTCATAATTATACTTCCGTCACTTTTGTGTATATATGTGTATGTATGTGTACGTCGTGTATGATGTGTATGTTATGTGTATAACTTCACTGTGGACGGCAAAGTAAGAATTTCATTGTACAGGGAAACGTGTTTCCTTACTGTGCACATGACAATAAACAATTGAAATTGAAATTGAAATTGAAATGTAAACGTGCATTCCATGTCAGAACATCTCTTTTCTGTCTCTATAACCTGCCCACTGCCAGTTTACCCACATATATTTTCAGCACCTCAGATTGCCTTAGCGGAAAACACAGCGTAATTAATTTCAGTCGTGAAGGTTGCCTCGATGTATGTGGACGCAGTCAAAAATGCAACCTCCAGAGGACAGTAGCAACCTCCGAAATGAGATGCAGATTCAGAGTTAGAAAAAACAACGTTAGGTGGTTTTTAATTAGTAAATAATATAAATATTACAAATGTAAACATTGATTGAGCAGCTTATATTATAAGGCTCGATCGTCAGGCACGCTTGCTCCTGTTTGTGTCGTCAATCTGGCAACCTGTATATGTATTGAGTCATTGCAAAGACTATAGAATACACAAAACATGTCACTCATATAGTTTTGAATGAGGAAAAGTGTAACGGTCAATATGTAAAATGAAGCCCCGCCCTCTAGTAAAGGAGCCAATTATCGATCGCTATAGACTGACGATTCTACGGGGGAGGGGCTCGGACAAGACAAGACTCTGTCCAGATTCAAACATTTAGAAATGAAACTAAAGAGACTGTTGATGTTTCATTTTATTGGTGATTCCTATTGTGAAATTTAATAGTAAGTTTAATGTAATAGCAATAGTTGTCAGGGTTCTGCCACTCCAGTCTTGTAAATTCTTGTTTTGGTGGCAGAGTCCAGACACTAGCTCTGTCTTGTCCTGTATGTTGTGCTCGGCTCGAGTTTTCTCAGATTGAGCAGCGTGGTGTTTATTCCCAGCGTTTCAGTTTCGGTTGGCACTGGGATGAAACATGCACACTGCATGTGTGAGTGCACGGTGAGTGTTTTCATTCATTGTGGACTCGTGCCTTGCATTCAGTCCTCTGTTGGTGTTGTGTTTAGCACGTGGTGCGGTTACTGAGTTATCTCCTTGGCTGCGTGTTCTAGTCTTGTTTTATGTGAGCACATGGCTTGTGGTGTTTGTCATGTGCTCTTCTGTCTATTGTCTAGTCCCACCCTCCTTGTTACCCCATTATTAGTTTATCAAGTTCACCTGTTTATGTGTAATTATTCCTGCTTATATTCTCCTCATGTCTGCTGTCCTGTGCAAGTTCGTAGTCATTGATACTCCTGTCCTGTCGTGTTCTCCAGTCCTGATCCCTACCAGCCTGCCCAGTCAAGTTTGTTTGTGTATTCATTTGTTTTGTTAGTGTTTTCCCCCTCGGGGTAGTTTGTTTTGCTGTTATTTTATTTTACTATTAATAAATACCCATTTTCCCTGCAATTGAATCCTCGCTCCTTTTCCCCACCCACAAACCGTGACAATAGTAAACTTACTAGTAAACTTACTAGCCGAAAGGTGTTTCAAAGATCGAGTGAAATGTACTGTCGAGTGAAATGACTTGCTTTAAAGGGTTTTTGGTCATTGTCAAAGGGGTCACGTGAAAAAAACTCTCCAATATTTAAATTTTGGACTGCAATACTTCAACTACTAGGCATCATATCCTACATACTGCACATTTAATCCGATAATCCGATAAAATGTTTTGACCTGGAGCTTGCGGAGCTGCTTGATGGCCTCGTCTCGCCCCTTGTTAGATGTCTCAATCTGGCCCTCAAGGTCCTTTAGGTCTCCCTCCAGCTTCTTCTTGGAAGCAGCAAGTGCAGTCCTTTGCTTGCGCTCATCTTCAAGTTCAGTTTCCAGCTCACGCACCTGTTGGTGAGGATGTAAATTTAAACACTTATATAACTTGATATTGCCGCATGAGCAATAAAGAGCTACTGCACCTGTTTGACCAGCTGCCTCTTCTTCTCCTCTCCTTGCTCATCTCTACCCTGGAGGTCTCGCTCAAACTGGGCCTTGAGAGCCTGCATATTAACTTCCAGACGCAGTTTGGCATCTTCCGCAGCCTGTAATTCATCTTCCAGCTCTTCCAGCTGTGTCTTCATCTCTTCGACTTGAGCCTCCAAGCCACGTTTCGACTTCTCAAGCTCATGCACCTGAAATTAGAAAATAAGTTTGATTGGAATTTCTCTTAACTTTAAGTGTTCATGAACTCAGAAATTATACATGTATATATATATATATATATATATATATATATATATAT
>CAIGQQ010038854.1:4281903-4309435 GCA_903798035.1 Danio albolineatus | reverse complement strand
TATATATATATATATATATATATGGATGGATGGATGGATGGATGGATGGATGGATGGATGGATGGATGGATAGATAGATAGATCTAACATTCTCAATCTAACATTAAACAGTTACCCACCGCTGTCTGAACTCCTGGAAGACGATTCTGTTTGGAAATCCTTGGCGGCAGATGCGAATACCCTCTAGCACACCATTACATCTCAACTGCTCTAGCACCAGGTGGGCATCCAGCTTTCCTGCCTGAAGGCCAAAAAAAATGCGTTCAACGTGGATATAGAAAATGCACAAAAAAATGTCCAAACAGAATTTGCACCACCACTTTTGGTATGCAATGCAATGGCTATATACTGTACCCGTTTCTCATGGTTGGGGATAATGCAGCGGACAAAGTTTGGCTGTGTGTTGTGCAGTGTGGTCATCAGCTTGGCCAGGGACTCTTTGTAAAGCTGGCCCACAGTACGAAACATGCCCTTCTTGGTCTTAGAGGCACTAGGTGCAAGGCTGTCTGACATCTTAGCAATGGTTTCCAATCCAACCACACGATCAGCTATGAAATAATACAAAAGAAAAATGTATGGTGATTTTAGCCAATATTCTCAATGACTAACCAAAACAAAATCATGTTTTTGTGTGAGACACCAATTACGAACATACATTCAGTGTCGGCTGGGTGGCAACAGCTTTGTTTTTAGACAGTGTAATAAAAGAAGGAATATGATACTGACCATCTTTCCACAGATCTTGAATAAATGGATTGGAGGAATTATTCAGCAGTGCTGTAACGTTGTCATTTAGAGGGTCCATGTTTTTGGTCAACCATGCTACGGCATTGTAGTCCACCTATTTCAGAAAGGGTAGAAAATTCAATAAGAATTCACATTGCATTGAATTGCCTCAACATCCGGAACTACTTTAAAGTTTCATGAAGTTCCAGACAGCATCAGTAAAAACCTCACGAGATATGTTTACAAACATGGCACAATCCGACACTGGATTTTAGAAATACTCAAACTAAAGTACAATGCTGTTTTGGTTATACTGGAATACTCAGTGATGTCTAGGCATGGGACGATAATTGTTTTCAAGGTATACCGCCATTTGGAAAAGTCAAGGTTTTAAAACCGCCAACATTTTCTGTTAAACTGATCCAAAGGTATGTGTAAGGTTTTTATAAACTTTTTGTTGTTGTTGTTGTTGTTGTTTAGGACAACAGTATCTCCAGCAGAAAAGATATCCAAAGATGCCGTTTTAAATTGTAAAGAAATCTGTGTTTTTGAAACGAATGAAGACAGCAGAAGTCAATGATTCATTTTCATTATTTAGCCCATTATTGAGGGCTTAATTTGTGCCGGAACAAATCCGAATCCGACACCTCTAAAATCTGATCCGGCACCTCATTTTACCAATCCCCCTCCTTACGCTATACCCTTCCCGCTCTTCACTTTCTTCCATGATTCCCAAACGCTCTTCACTTTCGTCTGCGACATTGTCCACCTCAATGCCCCCCAACCCTCGCTCTTCACTTTAGCCTGCGACACCTCTCCCTCCTCAGGTAACATGCCAGATCTATTACCCCAATCTTTTCCGGGACCTCTTTAAACCATGAAACCATGATATTTTTATCCAAGGTTATCATACCGTCAGAATCTTACATATCGGTCAATGCCTAGTGACATCACAATACATGAGTGTTACGTAACTGTTTTTATTATTTGCTTACTTTTGCTTTGTCTGGTATTTCTGAAATTGTGATGTGTTCTCAGTATTTATGCGTTTTTTCCCTTAATTAAAGCATCTATGAAGGATTTAGGCTGTCAAACATATATGCAGAAGTGTACATTGGTGGCTACACGGCTGTCCTTTCGTAATTTGGGACCAATCTCAGAACCAAAGCATTAAAAAAAATTAAATTTGCAAAACTGTTAGCCAATCATACCTATGGGCATTTATTTCCAAAATCCACTGTGCAAATAGGACAGAAAATAATGTATTCATTTTAAATTATGATGTAAATTTGGATCTCGATACAACAGAACAGCATAAAAAATGCTTTACTTTAAACTGAATGCAGATGAAGGTTGAGAGAGACTTATTTTCACATCTGTCCATCAAGTCAGAACTCACCCGTCCAGCATAGTGTTGCACAGAGAATTCAGTCTTGTCCTTCAACTGCTTAGGTTTTGCAAACTTAGTATGATTAACATGAGTGTTGCAGAGTTTCTCCACAAAGGACACGTCTGTTGCCTTTGGAAACCAGCATTCTTCATCCAACAAAGCCAAGATGCCTGGAGGATTGTTCTGTGAAGAAGTTTCAGTAAAAGTGAGTGACATTACATGCAGTACCATAAACACAAGACATAATCACTTAAACCTAAAGAATCTGACACAACACCAAATATCATGTCTGTTGTAGCATTTATGACAAGTGGATTGAAGCAAAAGGCATACTATAATTCGGAGAACAAGAAATCTGCATATCTACTCATAAAAACGTACTGGTCTTTCAATAAGCTCAATGCAAGGCTGTAAATCCAGCCCAAAGTCGATGAAGTTCCATTCGATGCCTTCCCGCTGATACTCCTCCTGCTCCAGAATGAACATGGTGTGGTTGAAAAGCTGCTGGAGCTTCTCATTGGTGTAGTTGATGCAGAGCTGCTCGAAGGAATTGTTCTGAAGGAGAAATATGATGTAAGTCATTAACCTTTAAACTTTAGTGTTTTTTAACCTACATTCAATTACTTAAAGTTGTTTTCCAAACCTCAAAAATCTCAAAGCCAGCAATGTCCAAGATCCCCAGGAAAGAAGCACCCTGGCGTTTCGTCTTATCTAATGCTTTGTTGACTCTTAGAAGGATCCAACGGAACAATCGTTCGTACATAGCTTTAGCTAAAGCTTCAATGGCAAAGTCAGCCTGTAAAGGGAAAAAGGCACTGATAATATTGTACATCAATATTAGGGCTGCACGGTATTCATTCATTCATTCATTTTCTTTTCGGCTTAGTCCCTTTATTAACCCGGGGTCGCCACAGTGGAATGAACCGCCAGCTTATCCAGCATTTGTTTTACGCAGCAGAGGCCCTTCCAGCCGCAACCCATCTCTGGGAAAGCTGCACGGTATGGAACAAATAATTTTTTTTTTGTTTATTTTGCGATAAATATTGCGATATGAATACAATTTTACCTGATAACTTTAATATCTCTATTTGGACAGAATTTATAATGTAAGATCGACTGGGATGTTTCTGCAGTAGGAGTGCATGTCTATAAAATCTAATAAACAATCGATACATTTCCCAGACACATTTTTGTTGTGGTCTGTTTTATTTGCAGTGCATTTCTTTATTTGCACATGTTGTGAGTATTTTCATGCACGTGTTTAGTCAATGATTGATGAATTGATGTTTACTATTTGTATCTTGCCGGCAGCTAGCGCTCTGCAACTCTCACATGGTCGCCCACTGAAGCTAAGCAGGGCTGCGCCAGGTCGGTACCTGGATGGGAGACCACATGGGAAAGCTCGGTTGCTGCCGGAAGTGGTGTTAGTGAGGCCAGCAGGGGGCGCCCAACCTGCAATCTGTGTGGGTCCTAACGCCCCAGTATAGTGGCGGGGACTCTATACTGCTCTGTGGGCGCTGTCTTTCGGATGAGAGGTTAAACTGAAGTCCTAACTCTCTGTGGTTGTTAAACATCCCAGGATGTTCTTCGAAAAAGAGTAGAGGTTTAACCCCGGCATCCTGACCAAATCTGCTCATTGGCCTCTGTCCATTATGGTCTCCTAACCATCCCCATATCATAATTGGCTCCTCTCCACCAATCAGCTGATGTGTGGTGTGCAGCTGGCGCAAAATGGCTGCCGTTGCGTCATCCAGTTGGATGCTGCACAGTGGTGGTGGATGAGGAGATCCCCCCATTGTGTAAAGCGCTTTGAGTGCCCAGAAAAGCGCTATATAAATGTAAGGAATTATTATCTCGATAAACAATATATGAACTTTTTGGGGTCCCCAACACATTTTCATTGTGGCCTGTGCTATTTGTAGTGCATTTCTGTATTTGCATGTGTTATGAGTATTTTAATGCCCAACAATCTACTGTATAAATACAATCAAGAAAAAGATACAACAAAATAATGTGTTTTTTCGTTTCCCGAGTCTAATAGTGTTCAAATACAGTAACTGAATGATCAAAATAAAAATAATCGTTGTTAAAATCACAAATGGTTCAATTTCTTATGCCATCAAAAACACATGCAAATGATGTATCAGCATTGCATATATCCTGCGATGTGATGAATTATCACATTGCAATATTGATGCTGAAATGATATATTGTGCAGCCCTGATCAATATTATATGTTTCACAACATCACAGCATGACTAAATACTTTCTTTACCTGCTCTTTGGTTTGGGCCTTTTGCACAACCTCACGACCCACTTTAATACGTGGTGTGAGAATGGCTCTTGTGAAGTCTGTCACATTGATGCCTTGAAGATGGCAAACTTTCTGTGCAGCTGAAAAATAGATACACATTTAACATGTTATTTTGGTCCGCAGTGTTGATTTGCATTCGTCTGAGAAGTCTATAACTTTGTATTGTCTGACCTGTGTTGTCTGGCATGGTAGCTTGTTCTTGGTTCCTCTCTTTCTTGAACTCGATGTTACCCAATTGCAGCACAGTTGAGACTACTTTGAGGACATCTGATAAAAATAAAAAAAGATCAGAATTGAATATCTTTTTAAAGACTCAAAAAAAACTTTAAATGTGACATAGAACGCATTGATACAGGTTAAGTTTTTCTCTGATATCTAAATAGAAATTAAAATATGTGGCTTAGTTATATGGAAAATAATACTCCAGGAATGGTTTGAGGTCCATTTCCAACCCTACAATATGATTTTGTTGGTTTTAACCATACTTGGGTTGTGAATATTAATTAGCCCAGCTCTAATAACCCAGCTCATATCAGTGCCTGATGCTCACACACACAAAATGTGATGTACTCTGAAGCACATCATGATTTTGCCAAAGTACGATGTGATCCTGGATTAACATCTATGTTGACCCTGGAACATCATTTTTGTTCGAAAATATAATCCATACCTATTCCCTACCCCTAAACCCAACCATAACTGTAAATTATTCCCAAAATCAGTGCACCGAAGTGCATAAACCTAACTGTAAGCCTGTAAAACTGTAAACGTATCTCTTAATTCTGACTGGCTGATTGGAATGTTGTTGCAGGATCAACACGGATGTTAATCCAGAAACATGTCCTACTTAGTAAAATCAGCTTTGCGTACTCGGAAATACACACACAGAAAATAATAATGCTTTAATATTTTAACAAATTAGGGGGTTCTTTGTTAAATGACGATCTTTTCAACTGAAGTGGTAGAGAGGTTTATTTTAGCTAGAAGGAAAAGTGAGCTATCTTTATGCCAGCAGAGTTACCTAGTTTGCTCCTGAGTTGTGTTGTGGATGAAATATAGACTAAATAATAATTATACTCAACAAAAGATGATGCGTTTAGAGTTGTACTTGTGGTTTTAGAGTATATGAAAACACAAACAGGAATTAGCATCAACTTCTGCAAAAACAGATGAGTCCTATGAAGTGTTTTGGCATCCTTAGTTTTACTCCAGAAAAAACTCATTACAAATGTGCACACTTGTCTCATTACACACTTACACAGATTATTTCACAAAATACAAGGTAAACTAACAAAAGATACAGTTAAATAGACCATATGCCTCATTAGGGTGTCATTGAATATTGAATATAATCTGTATATCCTGCATTTTGCATTCTGATGTGCTGTGAACAGATATAATGCAGGTCATGCATTAGATCACAGAACTGCTTACTCTTCCTTAAAGTCTGTCACAGTACCATAAACTGAACTAACATAAACATTCAGCCTAGGTCTATCTTGTCTTCTGAGGCGCAAGTCACGTATAAGAGATTCATGCAGCTTCTCCTACTTCAGCAAATTCCATTTTTACTTTTGATATGTGGTGCCAGTTAATCAGGAAGTGATGATTTAGTTGTTTTTGACTGAGTGGATGGAAACGCTGCTTTATTCGCACATCTTTTATGCGATATTCCAGATTTGCGCATTAATTAAATTAGATTAAATTAAACAGAAACATAGTTACTGTTGCAATCATTACCTGCTCTTTCCTCAACACTGAAGCCCATGATCTCCATGGCCTCCATGGTTTCATCATACATCTCATCATCCTGGTTGCCAGGAATCTGGACATGGCCAGCCGAGAGGAAACGGTAGTTGTTGAAGTTTTCCAGCAAAAGCTCCTCTGACAATTTGGAATAAAAATCACATGAATGATCCAAGTGGCATTTATGCAAGAATATTTTCAAAACATTATTGGTTTCAGTCTGCCTACCATTAGGTGCAGATAACGCTGAACAATTGTCTCCATATGTTACATCTAGAGTGCATTAGTGTCAGGGTTCTGTGTTTGTGTCATGTGATTTCCCCATGTGCTGTGCTCCATGTGCCTCTGTTTACATTATGTGATTCCTTTGTTCAGTTTTCCCGCCTGTTGTTAATGTTTCGGTGTTTCCACCTGTGTCTCACCCCTGTGTCTAATCAGTTTAATCATATACTGTGAATTGTGTCCTGTGTTTTGTTCAGTCCAGCATCTTTTATTACTTTGTCTATAAACCTTGATTGCTGCATATCTATGTTCCAGTGTCTTCAGTGAGTGTTTTGTTAAATAAATACATGTTTTGATAATTCCTTAGCGCCCACCAGACGTTATAAGCCCCATGATCCAAAAAACACCAAGAAAATTATCAAAACTCTTTTTATGAATTATTTGAGCGAGATGCTAATGGTCTAATCTGATTTAATGATTTATGCTAAGCTAAGCTAAAACCTACCTAATACCATCAGGTTCAAAATAGTTAAACTCAATTGTTTAACTGTATAGGTGACTTGTAAAGGAAAAAAGACTGTACTTGAAAGCTTTAATGATGAAAATAATTCTAATGGTTAATTAATGGCACCATTAGATTAAAAAATATGGAGAAATTTAAAACATATATATATATATATATATATACATTATTTAAAATATATATTTAAAGTATATATTTACAAAAATATGCAAGTATTTTGAGAGTGCAAGGGGATGACAATTTCAAAATTACATAATCGATTACATAATTCATGACAGTGGGCGGACCTAAAGAGCTTGTAATGTGCTATGCTGGATGCAACTGATTGGTGGAATTTTCTGTACAGCATTGTGGGTAATTTGGTCTTTCTGCATTAAGTCTACCATTAAACGCATTTATACTACTAAATTCATATTGTTTCAAAAGTAGAACTAATGGAAATAGATGGGATTAATGGGAAAATATATGGAGTATTTAGTTCTGGAACCAGACTGTTGTATTGTACTGAGGTGTCATTACCTACCACGTAATTTGTCCTTTGTTCCTGCTACCATGTAGTAAAAGATGTGGAAAGCTCTTTCTGTTTTTGCCTGTCTGATACAGCGAGATTTCTCCAACAGATCTAAAGTGGTTCAGAAATTAAGGTAAAACTCTATTATGCTAGAATGCTTGAATATATGAGCTGTTTAATAACTCAGAATGTGAGATTAAATGTGTTTTATGTTCAGTCCTAAAGGATACAGGTCTCGATGTTGGCTCCAACTATGAAACCTGTCACATCAAAGTTAATGCGGATAAATTTGCCCTGTAAAGAAAAGATTTAAAACAAAAAATTAGTTCAAATATTGGTGCTCATTGATCCATCTGCTATCAAATAGCATTTGCAAACTTACGAATCGGGAAGAGTTATCGTTCTTGATAGTCTTGGCATTACCGAAGGCCTCTAGAATGGGATTGGCCTGCAGTAGTTGCTTTTCCAGCTCACCCTACAGCACCAGGGTTAAAAAGTATAAAGAATCATTTCATAGAAAAAAGTTAAGAAGGTAAAGGAGAAGGAGACATGACAAAAGATTGAAATAAATTAAAAAAAACTCTCCTTTAGAGTATACAAAACAATTTTAAATTACTTTAAAAGAAGTTAAACAGCTGAGTTTAACCATTTTTGAATCCATTCAGCTGATCTTCAGGTCCTGCTGGAGTACTTTTAGCTTAGCTTAGCATAAATCATTGAATCAGATAAGACCATTAGCATTTCACTAAAAGAATTCATAAAGATTTTTGATTTTTGATTTATTTATTTAAATAGGAAAATTATCAAAACTCTTTTTATGATATTTTTTTAGCGAGATGCTAATGGTCTAATCTGATTCAATGATTTATGCTAAGCTAAGCTAAAAGTGATCCCGCCAGACCCAGATATCTATAAGTGGCTTGTAAAATGAGCCTATTTCCAAAAAAAGTCATGTGTTCCTTTAATTCTATACATTTTTATGCTTGGCAGGCTAAAATAGCAAAAGTTCAGGAGCAAATTATCACTGCCGATGTTGCTTCAAAGATCTGAAGCAATTCTTAAAATGCAAGTATACCTTCAACGGTGCAAAGAAATTGGGTCATGTCGATTTAGATGGGCATAATCCCCTTAGATCAAAAGTGCGCTGTTCTGTTTGCTGCCAAGTCTCAAGCAATGAGATGCCCTGCCAAGCATGTCCAGCTCACACAGTACAAGGATATCAAGAGGAGCCATTGTGGAATGTGAAGAGAGCATGAATTAATGAGCTTCATGAAATGGATCTCAATTATTGATCTTTAATTGTTCACTTAAACAAAATAAAAGATTAAACACAGGCTTCTTAAGGAGAATATTGCTGCCTTTGTCATTTGACCTTATAATTAGACTCTAGACTCAAACGAGGTAATTACTTTCTCACAGAGCATCAAAAAAAGACAACATCTAGAAAAAAAGATATCTACCAGAGATAGTTTTCTGCCGAGAAGGAAAGAAGATCGCTGATAGCTTCAGACAGGGACATAGAAAGATAAAGTAAACTAGAAAAGAAGGAGAAAAAGCGGCATTTAGAATGATGGAGGTGGACAGATTGTTGACAGAGAGGTTGTTGGGAAGAAAGAGGACAGGGTGAAAGCTGAATAAACATTTATAAAGCACTTGGAGGAATTGGACAGGTTCTCTCAGTGGTTTTTATGCCGAGCATATTAATTTAGCTTCCACTTGACAGCTTTATTGGTCCACAGAGCGCAGTTCACAGTATGTGAGTGGAAGAGAAATTAGTTATTTTTCTCAGAGTTGTGTTATTTATAAGTTTTAGTGTAATAGATTGGTAACACTTTATATCAAAGGTTGTGTTAATTAATGTTAGTTAATGCATTTACTAACATGAACAAACAACAAACAAAACATTTATTACAGTATTTGTTCATGTTAGGTAACATTAGTTAATAAAAATAAAGTTGTTTATTGTTATCTCATGTTAGCAAGCATAAAAGGGACTAAGCTGAAAAGAAAATGAATGAATGAATGAATGAATTTGGATGTTAATAATGCATAAGTACATTTTAAATTATTATTATTAATAAATGCTGTACCAGTATTGTTAATTATTAGTTCACGTTAGTAAATACATAAATTAATAATGAAACATTATTGTAAAGTGTGACCAATAAATTATGCCAAGATCACTCTGATTCTTACATATATTTTACCGTAATAACCTATAGTGTAATAATAGCTCCAGATTTTCATGTTTTAATACATTTTAAAAGACTAAATGCTTAGTTTACCTCAAAATGAGTATTTGTAACCCTGAACCACACTGAAACATATCAACTCAATTTCCTCTATTTGCCAAAAATAGTAAAGATTATGATCTATGAAGAAATTTTGTATGTTTCATACTGTAAATATATAAAAACTCAAAATTTGACTAGTAATATTCGGTGTTAAGCACTTCGTTTAGACAGGTTTAAATGCATTTTTTCTCTCTCTCACACACACACTTGAAGGCAAAATTATAATTACAATTAAAATGTAATGTAAACCTCACTCCCATCCCGGCCAAGCCCCCATGTGTAACCCACCGGTCCTACTGCACCCAATCCGCTCTGAGCTGGGATCAAACCAGCAATTCTGTTGTTCTAGCAAGGAAGCTAAAGACCATGGTCTCAAGAGTCTGTCGCTAGAGCATCTTCAGAGGTCAGAGGAGTGATATTTAGCTGCATAGCACTTCGCTAGCTTCCTTTACACTCAACTCCCTTAACCTCACTTCCATCCCGGACGAGCCCCCAAGTGTAATTTTTTTTTTCTCTCGCTCACATACAATCAACCTCAAACAAGTTTAACTGCAAGAAGAAAAAAACTTTCAAAGGACTACACTGCAAAAAAAATCTGTTATTTAACAGTTTCCATATTTTCCATTTATTTACGGTTGTGAATTGCATTAAGGGATGTTGATCTCTGCTCTGTCGACTTTTGATGTTGAAAAGTCAACTCCACAGGTTAAAAAATTCACTTTTATTGACATTTTAGTAGTTTAAAATAATATAATGTATGAGACATAATATATAGAGAACTAAATAAAATAACAGACAATGTACCGGTAGCTTATTACAAGCTTTTTGTAGCATAACATACAACACCAACCCAGACAATGTATCATTTTTAAACTAATAAAATTGTTAATAAAAGTCATTTTTCCAACATTTTAAGGATAAAAGTTGTTAGAAGAAAGATCAAGGCCTCATAATGCCATTCAAAAGCATAAACACAGAAAAATAAAAACACGAATCACATAATTCAGAAAACTGCTAATTCACAGATATTTTTTACAGTGCAGCATGTAAATTATTCTTATATTATATATATAAAGAGAATTTCAGAAGAAGTTTTTAGTAAATTTCAAAGTAGTGCATTCAAGTGTAATGAAACTACATTTTTTAAGAACCAAACTATTATGGGCATCCTTTTGAAGCTCATATGCATGGCAAGATATGCATAAAATGTCAGCTTACAGTATATAATGTGTGCATATAGACATTTGGGGGCTTCTCATGTATCGCAGTCATCAAACAATGAGGTGGTGGTGTTTATATTCCTAATGCGCACACATATGAGCTAGACAGAGGATGCACATGAACCTGTGGCAGATTAATAGGTGATCAAAGAAGACGAGAAAGGGTATGAGGTAATTAATTCAGAAAACTATCAAATTGGCATGCACACACACTGTGCTCAGACAGACCGTTTCAATGCCAGGCGTCTCGCGCTGGCAAAGAAAAAGTTAACCACATCTCAGATGGGGGAAATGACACACGTGATCTATCTTGATATTTCTTTATTTGTCATTTAATCATTTTTAAGCAACACCGAGGCACTGAACAGTATCCTTATTGGTGGAATATTTTAATTTAATTTTAAAAGAAAGCTCCCTCCATGTAAGACTTGTCTAATGTCACTCTCAGTGAGAAATCCAAGCATGCAAATTCTCAAACCCACACAAGAAGGAATTTTGCACAATCCTTTGGTTTTTACTCACATAGGCAAACTGTTGTCCTGATTGTTGCTATTTGAGGAAATTCATTAAGGACATTGACATTAGATAAGCGTGAACTAAAAGCATTCTGTTGCAATCACTGGTTCTCTCCTTCAGCATCTGTGGAAGTCTGGAATTTCATTTGAAATACAAACGGCTAAACAGCAAATAGCAATATATTATCTATATTGTGATGAATGGCACATGTCAAACTTAATGGACTAAATGGAGTGTTCTTGTTTGTTCACAATAGGGCTGGGCAATATGACAAAAGTCAGATAGATATTCTAATATTGATATACATCACAATATAGTACCATTTCTGTAAATTAAATCAATTGATACTTTATATATACACAGTTGAAGTCAGAATTATTAGCCCTCCTGAATTCAAAAATCGAATCAAAAACAAATATTGCTTAACCTCCTAGAGCTTGAGTGTCCACATACGTGGACAACACATTTTAGCTATTAAGTGGCTATTTAAAATACCTTAGATGTTTTATATTTTGTAAAGACATATAGTGTCATCCTGCAACTATATTGCAGCATATGAAATGTCCCAAACACTATTTTTAACTGTACAAAATGGGATAAAAATGTATTTTACTCTCTGATAGTCAAAGCAAGTAATAAAAAAAAAATCTATGTTAAATAGGCATTAAAAAAAGTCAGGAAAAAGTGTTTTATGTCATTTCAGACTACGCGTCCACATACATGGACATACTTTTTCTCTAAAAGTACATCACGTCAAAAGATGATACTTAGGTTCAATTCTAATTAGGTTCCAATTAGCCCAAATAGCAAAAAGAAATAAAAAATGCATGTAAAAAAACACCTTGGACCTTAAGAGGTTAAAGAGGCTAATGATAATGACCTTAAATGGATTTTAAAAAATAGCAAAAACTGCTTTTATTCTAGCCGAAATAAAACAAATATGACTTTGTCCAGAAGAAAAAACATAGGAGATACTGAGAAAAAACCCTTGCCCTGATAAACATCACTTGGGAAATATTTAAAAAAGAAAAGAAAAAAAAAGAAAAGAAAATCACAAAAGGGGGAAACATTTTGACTTCAACCTTCTATATTGAACACATGTAAAAGGACAATTTATTAATTACATTTTAAAGCATAGACTCTGGAAATTTTCAAATGTGATCACATTTCTCATTTTCTTTAGAACTTCGAGGCAAATGTTTGATTAAAAAATATTAATAAAGAATTAATTATTATTTATATTATTAAAATATAAAACATTTTTCAACAACTTATTTTATTACATAATAATAAAAGAAATTGCTAAATTATATGCATTAAATTATAAATTATATGCTAGATGTAAACATTAAGATTGCAACTTTTTAACGATTATGTTATTCATGTCATCCCTGTAATGGCATATAGAATTATAGTACTCATATAAAAAAATATGAAAAAGTATGTATTTTGTAAACAATATGTTATGTTTCAGCACGAAATAAACGATAGAATACATTATAAAATGTTAGACTTTTTATATTATCCACAAGATACAGTTGAAGTCAAAATGATTCGTCTCCTGTGAACTTTTTTCTTTTTCAAATATTTCCCATATGATGTTTAACAGGCAAGGAATTTTTCACAGTATTTCCTATAATTTTTTTCTTCTGGAGAAAGTCTTATTTGTTTTATTTTGGCTAGAATAAAAGCAGTTTTTTTAAAAAAAACATTTTAAGGTCAATATTATTCGCCCCCTTATGCAATATTTTTTGTCAATTGTCTACGGAATAAACAAGTATTATACAATGATTAGCCTAATTAGCCTAGTTAAGCCTTTAAATGTTACTTTAAGCCGAATACTAGCATCTTGAAAAATGTCTAGTAAAATATTATGTGCTGTCATCATGACAGAGATAAAAGAAATCAGTTATTAAAACTATTCTATTTAAAAATGTGTTAAAAAAATCTTCTTTCTGTTAAACAGAAATTGGGGGAAAAATATACAGGGTGCCAATAATTCAGGAGGGCTAATAATTCTGACTTCAACTGTCTGTAGTGTCATATTGCACAGCCCTAGTTCACAATATGAACTTTTCTTCACAATTATTTCAGTCATTTTAAGAGGATTCAAAATGTGAAATTCTGATGTGAATGTGCGGGTCAAAGCAAAGGCAAAGCATAAAACTGATGCCTGAACTCAGAACAAGAACTGGCTTGAGGAGATGTGACCGAGATTATCAAACACAGAAAGAGTTCATTTCCAGATACTTACAGCGCTCATGTCTTTCTTGCCTTTGTGGGACGAGGCCACTACAGCCAAATACTGGATGACTTTCTTGGTGTTTTCTGTCTTTCCAGCCCCTGATTCACCACTAGGAAGAAAACAACAGTGAATGACAAAACTGTGCTTTTTTTAAAGAAATAGTTGACTGGGTGGAATTATAGTAGAAAAAAAAACAGCAACAAAAAAAAAACAAACGTCATTTGTCTAGTCATCAAAAAAGTAAACCTGGCTCTAGTCATGGAATAAATCCACATTATATTGTATGTGATGTGTATAATGAAGTATTGTATGACTATTCAGCTCATCCAGTATATTTATGATCATCAGCAGAGGAAATTAATTGACTTTGAATCCAAAACACAAGAATAGATATATCAGGATGACCTAAAACCTTTTTTTTTTCTTAAAAATATTTAAACAAATCGACAAATGATAAGTTGTACAATTTTAAACTTTTATTATTTAATTGAATTTGATTTATTTCAATTTGTATGTTCTCTAAACCTGCATTTATTCAAATAAATACAGGCATTTTTTGAAATAATAAAATATTTTTGCAATTTAAAAAAATCTAAATGTATATCAGCTTTTTCAAGCAACTTTTTCCTCTATTAAAAACACACATGCATGGAAGCACACACTCATACACACATGCATGCATGCTCGAATGCGTGCGCACACACACACGCACACACACACACACACACAATTATATAGTGTCGCATGATCCTTAAGAATTTTTTTCTTAAATGAAAATTTGTTGCTGGGCGTCACGGTGGTGCAGTGGGTAGCACGATCACCTCACAGCAAGAAGGTTGCTGATTCGAGCCCCAGCTAGGTCAGCTGGCATTTCTGTGTGGAGTTTGCATGTTCTCCCCATGTTCAAAGACATGTAGTATAGGTGAATTGGGTAAGCTAAACTGTCCGTAGTGTATGAGTGTGAATGAGTGTGTATGGATGTCTCCCATTGATGGGTTGCAGCTGGAAAGGCATCCGCTGCGTAAAAAACATATGTTGGATAAGTTGATGGTTCATTCTGCTGTGACGACCCCAGATTAATAAAGTAATTAAGCCAAAAAGAGAATGAATGAATGAATGAAAGGGTGCGGTGGATGACAGCAAGCTCGGTACCGTGTTCGCCTCGAGCTTCTCCGGGGGCAGACTCTGCTAAGCCGTTTGTTTCTCAAGAAACATTGAATTATTTTTTACATTATTTATTACCTATTTATAACTGCCTATTTTTATATTTGTAGAATCACTCAAACATTTCCTTCAGTATTCTTTGATTGATATGGTATTCACAGTAACAGCATTTATTTCAAGTTCAAGTTTAAGTTCATTGATTTATTAAAACAGCTTTTAATTAAAAACAGCTGTTTAATTAATTAATTAAAACTAATTAACTGTTTAACTGTTAACTGTTTAATTAAAACATCATCATCATTAAAAATCATTTTATTTAGGGGTTGCCACACCGGAAGAGACCCATGCAGACATGGGATCCCACGCGAACATGCAAACTCCGCACAGATATGCCAACTGACCCAGTCGAAACCAGCAACCTTCTTGATGTGAGGCAATCGTGCTACTCACTGCTTCACCGTGACGCCCTCAACAAAACTATTATAATATTAAGACAAAGTGAACAGGTAAGTTTTTAGGAGGGATTAAAAAATAGATAGGGATGGGGACGTTCTAATCTCAAAGGGCACATTTTTCCATAACCGCAGACTCGCCACAGAGAAAGCTCTGTCTCCTCTACGTTTCAGTCTGGTCTGGGGAACTAAAAGAAGATTTTGTTCACTCAATCTATAAACTAAATGTAGGGATTTCTACACCAGTAAAAGCACTTTAAAATCGATCACAAATTGGATGCGAAACCAATGGAGGTCATGTTATTTGAAACACATTTTAAAAAATAAAACTCACTTTTAATCAATTTAATGTTTCTTAGATAAATAAAAATATTAATTGCACTCAAAAAAATAACTCATTGGATGAACTCAGGATTTCCATCCAATAAATATGTTTAACACCAACTAAATATATATATATATATATATATATATATATATATATAATCAATTAAATGTAATTGAGTTGGTCCAACATGATTTTATCAAACAAAAGTTTAAATACGTTTGTATATTTACTTAATTTAAGCTCAAAGGTCTGATAATATCATGTATGTCTATTATGTGTCGTACATTTCAAAGCCGCTTAGTTTTATTTGAAATAATCAAAAGAGCCATTTTTAAGCATATTTCATATTTTTAAGCATAATTTACATCTGCAGTTTATTGATACTGATTTTAGAACTCATTTTAGGACAGTTATTGCTCACTGAGCTGAGCAACAAACTGCATTGTTGCCAATGCGAACACCCAAAGCATGGGTGCTTCTGCAAGGAGGCAATCTCAAAACATTATATGAAAATCTTCGAAATCTTCAAACTAAAGTGAAGATTAAACTCTAACAAGTCTTTCTATTAACTTTAAACACCTACACTCTTAAAAAAAAAGGTTCCTTGAGGTTCTATATAGAACCCTAGGGTTCTATACTTGGCCAGTAGAACCTTTTACCCAAAAAATGGTTCTATTTAGAACCCTTTGAGTGCAAAGAACCTTTTTGATTAAAATGGTTCTATAATGTGAGATTTATGACATAATTATATAGTAAAGATTATAAATAATAATAAGCTATAACACAGAGAGACAAATCTTTTTGAGTCAAAACCTAATAAAATGACTGCTATGGTCAAAAACCTAATCAATGTATGATGGGATTTTTGTTTCATGCAGGTTTGTACATTACCATATAACTAATATTTATATATGCTTAATATTTAAATTTTTTGACAAATTATTTTGTGAAATTAATTAAATAACCAGTTTATTCAGACTGTACAGTGTGTTGTTATGGTTTAATAAATTATTTTAAACTAATAATCATGAAAAAGCCCTCTGGTGACGTCATTCATTTGTGGACTGGTGGTGACGAGCCTGGAGAGTGACGGTTAATTTTTGAAAAGGAGAACTCCGCTTTTGCAGCTCCATCATTCAGGTACGTTATTACTCTTTTAAAACTATAATAATGAAATATTTTGTATTACGGGGTAATGTTTCTCTTCCCTTGTCTTATATGGTGACAGACTGAATAAGGGGTAACGTTAATATGGATTAATACTGTGCTTGTAACTTTCTGATGGATTTCTGTTGTCAGCCTTCGGTTCAGGAATCTGTGTCAAGCTGACTTTGCTCTGCTTTTTGTTCGAAATAAGTTACAGTTTCGCTTTATTTGTTTGTCAGTATTAATTAAAACATCAATAACAATAAAACAGGTGCGTTATTTGAAGGCGAGCTCCGAGAGGCAGCGTGAAGCGCGTGCACGCTCTTTTAATGGTAACTTCATATGAGCCGATTTCCGCTTTCGTGCAGTTTTTATCTCCAACCTTGAACAAACGAGTACTTCCAGCTTGCTCGTGTGTGAGTTTAGCCCAGTTTAACTCGGGCTAAACTCTGTAAAGTAGTGTACACGCCGGCTAGTCTGCATTAAAACCTCAAGGGAACATGCCGCGCTCGCGCCCGCCCGAGTCTATGCACGCGCCCGCCCGAGTCTATGCACGCGCTATAGTAATAATTGCTAAGGGTATTATTAAAACCTTTCAAAGCCAAAAGATATTTTAATAATCCATAGATTAAAGATCAGGTGTTATTTATGAAGGACATACAAACATGCAGGCTAAATGTATTGTGAAATGTTGAACCTTGTTAAATATAGCCTACATATATGTATATATTGTGCTAAATAAGTTTAAAATTCATATTTTAATGTATATCTTTCTTTTCTTCAAACAGCCTGGACACTGAACTGCATCGTAAATCTTGTGCTCGGTATGTATTATTGCTTTTAATTCTAAACAAACTGTATTAAGTATTATGAAATGAATATTATAAAAGACTTTAACATTGTATTGTAACCTGGGCTGCAGGACACAAGTAGCTTTGAAGAGGAAGGATCCCAGCTTAAAGAAGGACATGCATTACATCCATAACTGTGACACAATTATCATCAACAAGGACACCTGGTAAATATTGTATTTTATAACATGCATATGTCAGACTTGGTTGTTGTGTACTGAAATATATTTATCACAAAAATGTTCTATTACTTATTGCTGCTGTTTGTACAGTGAGAATATTAAGGTCATTGCTTATTAAAAAGTCCTGCAAAGAAAATATGTTTTAAAAGAAAGTGTAAATTTGCCTACAGGATTTGTTGCAATGTCTGCAAAACAAATTTAAAAATGAAAGGATTTCAGTGGTGAGCTCATCTATCATCTCGCAAAATGAAACAAATTAATGGGATGAAAAGGAAGTGAACTGTACTCTGAGGAACTTAACACAAGGCAAGTTCAGTTCAATACATTTGATGCCAAAGGTAGATTAATTCTGTGGTTTAAATTCATATTTACAAACTCTAAAATGCTGTCTTCCTACCTCAGATTGTGATGGACCTGGAATGCGACACCAGATATTCATAAGTCAAGAACCGAATGAACACCCTTTTCCAGAGCACAGATTATGGAGAGGTTTGCAGAACTAATGGAGCAGTTTTTTCTTCTTGGAGTGCCACAGCTTGTGAGTAAACACTGTTACATTGTGTGCCAAATAGTTTTGCGTCCATGATGACTTTAAGAAACTTGTATTGCTGAAAATATGTCATTTGGAAACTTACACATGAAGTAACCAAAATGTTTTTTGCATTTAGGATGCTGCTTAGAAAATTTGGTGAAGAACACAGAAACATCTTTAAAAGAAATGGCCCAAAAAGGGACAGAAAGAAGGAAGTGCTCCATGACAGTTTCATTGGACCAGCAGCGGAAACCGCAGAAGGTAACTACTCCCTATATTACATACTATTTGCCCCAAACACACACACACACACACACACTTTAATTGTATTAATTATAACTGTAATTCTATTTGATGACTTATGTTAATTGGTTAAAAGTACTCAACATTAAAATATTGTTTTACAGAAATCCAAAGGTCCTACACCATCCAGGATTCAGCAGCTCTCCTGATTCCACCAAGGCTTGAAGTTTCAACTTCCTCATTTATCAGAGGCACCACAGTGGAATGAATCACCAACTAATCTGCCCTTTCCAGCCACAACCCAGCACTTGGAAACACCCATATACTCTCTCATAGATCTACACGCATTCACTCATTATGGCCAATTCACCTATACCGTACACATGCTTTTGGACTGTGGGGTCAACCGGAGCACCCAGAGGAAACCCACAAGAACACTGGGAGAACTTGCAAACTCCACACAGAAATGACAACTGGCCCAGTCGGGACTCGAACCAGTGACCTGCTTGCTGTGAGGTGACAGTTCTAACCAGTGAGCCACTGTGCCACCCATGGACAAAACTATTTACCTTATAAGAGAGGCTGACTGACATGGACATGCTACAGGTTGTGAAATGGCTGTTTGCAGTGTTTTGTCTAATCATTTTGCAATGTTTTAGTAATGTTTTTTTATTAAATTATGTATAAAAATGGATGTTGTGATGACCAATAGATGCAGGTACCATCCACTTTTTGAAATTGTAGTATTATTTAATAGATGTTTTGATTGTTTGTGTATTGTTTCTATCTGCAATGTGATATATTTCTCTTCATTTTAGACATGTGTGAAAGTGAAGCACTGTATTTGTTCAAACAGTAAAAAAGCTTAGAAAAGTGAAATCATTTCAATTACATTGTTGAATGCCATTAAACTGTTAAGGTAGATCTGCTGTCCAATGCAAAGTATGCAGAGGTGCAATTTTAAATATTTTAAAAAATATTTTGTATAATGAATTGAATAAATTTAAACAATTTGAATTGTCTGGATTGGTTTTATTTTTTATTCATTAATAAGTAACAATAATTCAATAATAAAAAAGAACCCTTAAATGGTTCTAAATAGAACTATCTAACTTGAATTCAAAGAACCATTTGGGGTTCTATTTAATGAACCCTTAAAATGGTTCTATATAGAACCTTTTTGGGGTTCCATATATGAAGCGCTCGATAGAACCGTTTTTGGTTCTATATAGAACCGTTTGTTTTAAGAGTGTAGGATTACTTGTATTGTCGACATTTTAATTCTCTTAATTCAATCCCACACTAAGCATGCTGGGAACTAAAAATCCCCTAACCAGGTAGTTGGACCAACATAAATCCGTCATGTTGTTACAACACAAAACGCTTAAGTTACTGTAATGGTTTACAAATTTAAGTGGACTGAACATAAAACAAATAAACTAGCCAAAGAAATTACAAGAATTGTGTAGTTTCAGCTCATTTTAAATTTAGTTTAAATTTAGTTTGAGCAAGCATGCAGTTATGATTTTTTTGAGTGTGGTTAAATAAAAACCCAACCCAACTTTTCAATAGTGTGAACAAACTCAGTTGTTTTTAAAAATGTGCATGCTACAAATGCCAAGAATAGAACTACATTCACTTTTTTGTTCCAAGGCTTTTCAGCGCCCTTTTGCCTTCTATGATACGAAAGAGATATTACTGAACCTCATGCTGACATGCTAACATTTCCATATTAGGAAACCAGAGTGTGGGATCCACAGGCCTGCTGTTTGGCAGAAACAGGATGCCCTCAGATCAGCTCACGAAATGCTTTTAAGTCATTTTATGAGGCACTTTATACTGAAATGTCTGTATATCCACAGTCTTGTTACCTTTCAAGTGACCTTTTCTGATACAGTATAGTAAAACCGATGACGATCACGGTTGCTGTTTCCAACAATGTAACCAAATGGTGATTGAACTGTTGGACTCTTCCATCAGGCTAAAGTAAGGAGAGTTATGATTCAGGTAAGGTGGAACAGTGGTGGAAATTATACTGAAAAATTTGACTCAAGTAAATGTACCATTACTTGCTAAAAATGTATTGCAAGTAAAGTAAAAGTATCTGTTCTAAACACTACTCCAAGTAAGAGTAAAAAGTAGACCGTCTAAAAGTACTGAAGAGTAGTAAGCATTACACTGTGAAAATTATTCCAACATATACTCAGGGGCGCCTGAAAAATTATTTATATAGTGTATATGAAAAGTGGGTCCCACTTTATATTAAGTGGCCTTAACTAATATGTACTTACACCGAAATTAATGATTCGCTACAATGTACTTATTGTGTAAATACATGTTTTCACATCATACTTATGTTTGATTAAATACCTGTATGTAATTACATCTGTACTTAATTTTTGTAATTACATTTGTAAATACACTGTTGACCATCCGTTACACCTTAACCCACCCTTAAACCTACCGATACCACCAAACTTGTCCTTAACTTTACCCCTATCTCAACTCAAGAGCACCACAAGTGTTCTCAAATACAATATGAACACAGTAAGTACATTGCATTTATTTGTTGATGCAAGTACATAGTAGTTAAGGCCACTTAATATAAAGTGGGACCGAAAAGTGTTTTTAAACTAAATATAGATTTGATTTGGTTTGCACATGTACTCGCTGAATTATTTCAAGGAATAAATTGCCATATTTCAGGAGTAATTAATTAAATAAATTAAAAACACATTATTTCATTTACCATAAACAAAAATATAACATTACACTGAATTTATTATTTTTTAGTGTGCCACCCCAAGATTTAGTATGGCCTCTTCTGGCCACCCCTAAGAAAATTTTCTAGGGGGCGCCACTGCATATACTCATTCATTCATTCATTTTCTTTTCGGCTTAGTCCCTTTATTAATTTGGGGTCGCCACTGCGGAATGAACCGCCAACTTATCCAGCATTTGTTTTACGCAGCGGATGTCCTTCCAACTGCAACCCATCTCTGGGTAACATCCATACACACTCATACTCTACAGACAATTTAGCCTACCCAATTCACCTATAGCACATGTCTTTGGACTTGTGGGGTCAACCGGAGCACCCGGAGGAAACCCACGCAACCACAGGGAGAACATGCAAACTCCACACAGAAATGCCAACTGAACCAGCCGAGGCTCTAACCAGCAACCTTCTTGCTGTGAGGCGAACGTGCTACTCACTACGCCACCGTAGTGCCCACTGCATACTGTACCCTGTAAATTAAAAATGTAGCTTACATCAGTGCTATTTGCTTGAGGGTGTTGCCAATCATGGACTTTAAATTTAAAATGTGAGATTAATTCGATTTGAGAACACATTAATTTAATATGTGCACATAATTAGTAGACAGAAAGTAGATTGGGGGCTTAAAAGAGTTTCAGAAATAACATTAAAGCCCCGATATGGTCACGGAGTAAAATCTGAGTGAAATCTGTATAACCAAAGGTAAAAAATCTAGATGTGACCTTATGTTAACGCTTATTATTCACTTTGAACCCTGACTAACAAGCTACACTGATAAATTACATGCAATTTGTGCATATATTTGAAAACGTAACATTCTGTAGTGCATTTAGCTAGTGTTTAGATATATTAAGCAATTTCAGCAATCTTTCATCTTCGATTCTCATCTTGTCTCTTGGTCATTGTGTGTAACGATTTAGTGTCTTTAGAGATGCCATTAGAGAATTCTGTGCCCTAGCAGCAGTTGCCCTGGAGCAGTTTGAATGGCTTCCATTTCCTATATTGCACACTGGGAGGAAGTTTGCAGTGGGCGACTCCCACACTGACACATCGCATCAACACCACGCTGTTTTAACATCCTCATATTTCACAGCTGTTTTATTTTCACTCAGATGTGGAGCAATGATATCGCTTGTGAACATAATCTTAATATGTCTATTCGGTACAATAACAGCTATTTTTGGATGTTTTTTTTGTTGTTGTTGTTTCCTTTTGTACAGGTCAGGAATTTTTGTTGAGTCAAATGCCCAATAATGATTCAAAAACAAGCATTAATGAAGCCAAGATGCAAGACGATCTGGATTTAGCATCAGGACGGGGGCACATTTCCTGTGAGGAGACGTGACCCTTGGGGTTCATCTGCCTTGTTCCCACTGTTGAGGACATTTGAAAAAAAAAAAAAAAACACTAGCACAAAGACTATTAGTTTTAATTATGGCAGCTAATGATGTTCACATTTGGCTGCTGTTATCGTTTTAATAGCAGAGTGTTAGAAGTGGCTTAAAAGAGTTTCAGAAGCAACATTAGGGCACTAATATAGTCATGGGAAACTTATTTTTTTATTCTATGACAGATGATAATGTTCTTATTTGGCTGCCGTTATCGTTTAATAGTTAAATACCATGTTAGAAGTGGCTTAAAAGAGTTTCAGAAGTAACATTAATCAGAATCCGTTTTATTGCCAAGTGTGCTTCACACACACAAGGAATTTGCTTTGGCTACAGAAGCTCCCAGTGTACATAAAGTGACAACACAGAATAAATATAAAAAAAGAAGACGATAGACATTAAACAGAGATGCAGTCAGTCCAAAAAGATCTGGATGTTGAAATGTATGTACAGATTTGTTATAAATATACAGGTTATAAGGTGCAGTGTACAAATGCGTAAGAAGTATTGCAATGTATATTGTTATAAGGTGCTGTGTACAAATGCATAAGGAGAAGTGTTAAGGACCCAAGGATATAGGGACCCAATATAGTCACATGAAAGTTATTTTTATCATTTAGAATTACTAGACTGTAAAAATATGTGTTACTTAGCAATTGTTTAGATGATTCATGTGTGTTTTAATGGTATTTAAAGTGTAGTTATTACTTTTTAACTGCATCATCATATGCTATGACAAATTGAGATGTTACAAAATGATTTTTTTTTTACTTTTTAGTCATATGAAACAATATGCTGTATGAAAGTAATATCCAGGTGAAGACAAAATTAGTAGCCCTTCTGTAAAATTGTAATTATTAAAAACAGAAAAGAAAATCCCAAGTTATATTATTACTTATATACAACTAATTTCCTATATCTTTTCATTCTGGATATATTTCTTTTAGTTTGGCTGGATTAAAGGCATTATTTTTTATTAATTTTAAGGGTAATATGTTACTAGCTAACTTATGTAATTTACTTTCCAATTGGCTACTGAACTGTAATGCTCAGAGTCGGGTGACAAAGGAGGTGAAGGTCCAAACGTGGTTTATTAATAGCTTAGTCGGGCAGGCAATGGTCAAACAGGAACAAACGGCATCATGAGGGTAATCCAATAGTGTAGTGGTGGTCACAGGCAGAGGTCGGTGCAGGCGGCATACAGAAAAAACAAAGAAACAAGGCAAGGATCTAAGGCACGGAAAGGCACGGTAAGACTAGACAAAGAAAATGCTTCGCAATGTTAAAAGTAAACATAGAACTAGACTCATCAGTGTAGTTGTGTGTGGGAGTCCATGTAATCAGTCTATGATTTGTTTCCAGATGTGTGTGTGCAATCAGGGCGAGAACTGGAACTGGTGCGTGTGTGGGGTGCATGATGGGATTTAAAGTCCAGTTCCGTGACATATTTGAAGTTCTCCAGCGATCTTTAACTGCTAGATTGCTGGTGATTGTGGCATGAACAAACACTGTTTTCCAATGACTTGGCTAATTGTTACGTATTTGTGTTATTTGTGCCCTGTTTGTGGTTTTTTTTTGCTCTCTCTCTCTCGCTCTGTTTTCCCGTATCTACTTTCAGATTTTCCGGTTCCTTCTATTGGTCGCTTCATCCATCAGTCATTTCCTCCCCAGTTACGTCACTCTGACATCATGTCCAATAGGCAAAGACCACGTCCCCGTCATAAAAGCGCACGCCAGACCCCAGTTCTCCCCTTCCTGTTTTTCCTCTTGTGTTTGTGTTCATTGCGTTGCATTGTTTTTAGAAAGTAAACCCTATCTGACTGTGTTTTTTTGTTGTTGCCTGTTTCTGTGTGCACTTTATCTGTCCGTCCATTAGATATTGTTTGGGTTTTGTTCTTTTCATTTCTTTAGCGCTGCCCACATCTGCGACCTTTCTTGTTTTTCCCGTCTTTGTGTTGTATATATTGTAAATAGTATATTTTTGCCTTACCTTCTTTTTCTTTATTTTTGATTCATTCGTTGTTTTTGTTTACTTTGGATATTGTAAATAAAGTCACACATTTTGGTATCTACTTTGGTTGTCTTTTGCACTTTATTCACTGTTGGTATAAATTTATTTTAATTATACAAATGTCAAACCCCACTTTCCCCTAGACAAACATCAGGGGTTTATAACACTAATTATCCAAACGTGCCTAGTTACACTAATGAAGCCATTAAATTGCACTTTAAACTAAATACTAGTATTTTGCAAAACAACTAGTAAAATATTATGTACTGTCATCTTGGCCAATAGTAAAAATGTCTTTAAAAATAGTTATGAAATCTATTATATTTAAAATGTGTTGAAAAAATATTCTTTCCATTAAACAACACTTGGGAAATACTTTAAATATGACTAGAAACTATTATGTACTGTCATCAAGGCAGAGACAAAAAAATGTTAAATAAATGTTAAATAAATGTAAAAAAAATATTACTGTAATGGCTGTAAACTTTCTAGTACTTACAATAATGGTGCAGGATAGATGAAATACGGTAATTTCCGGTCATGAGCTGTCTTTGTGAATGGAGCGGCAGTTGTGAGAAGGGCGTGCACGCCGAGCAGACAAAGCCGAGCAGTCAATGCAGCGTCAATGTACATTTATTTGGGGATACCTGAAGGTGCTAACGCGGAGTGGCAGTTATTGAAGCTGTGTCCCGGAGTTTGATTACGTCACTGTTTCAAGTCATTATATAATAAACTTGGAGTCTTTATGTATTGCATATTTGCACATTATCTAAGAGTGGGGCATGACCCTAGATGCCTTGAGAGTATTGCACATTTGCACCTTATATAGAAAGCCTTGGGATTATTGTGTTTACCTGCTACCAACTTGGCCTTTTATATGCTAATTGCTTGATAGCTCTTGTGTGGGTAATTAATAAAGGTTATTTATATGAAAGTCCATTTTCTTTATTTTCTTTCTAATGAACTAGGGGTTACATTAATTTTTTTTTTTTAATCTGTCCATTAAACAGCACTTGAGGATTTTTTCATTAAATTTCAAAATTTGATGAAATAAACTAAAGAAATGAACCAATTCCCAAATCAAATAAGATGAACAGCCAATAAATCTCTTTGGTGGACCATTTAGTTCCAAATGATGTTAACCAACCTTTTGGAATGTTGGCTTTGGTGAGCTGTTTAGAACTTCCAAAAAAAACTCTGCCTGAAACTCTCGCCTGAATTTGATTGAAATTATATCAGATCTATCCATTCTTCTGTACTGGTTGCTTTCTATCTGCGCCATTTTTTGCATTTGTCAACTGTTAGCTTTACTCAGGAACGTAAACAATGTTGACCCTTCCTAAAGATGGCATGCTGTAAACCACAGATGTTTCGTGTTTAGTCAATGGAGTTCAACTTATCTGACATCTCTAACTGCATGGGTGTTTTTCCCCATGTAAGATATTTCCGGTATTTCTCCTTTGATTATGATGAAGCTGTTGTTTAAACTTTGGACGTTCTGATGAAATTGCAACCAAATTAGAGTATTAGACTGTTAGGTTAGGGTTAGTATTAGCAGTAGCAGTAGTAGTAGAATAAATATTGTTTAGGGCTAGCAGAATAACTAAACATGGTTTAAAAAAAGGTTGACGAACCATCAAAATAAAGTGTTAGCAGATGTTGACTAGTAGTTACAATGTTTAGTTACATTAGTTAATATCTAAAGGTCACCATTATTTATGACTATTTATTGATTCTCTTCCCAAATTTCAAGAATTGAGCATGTTTGTAAGCGCACCTCATCACACAGAAGTGATAAACCTGCTAAAGAAAAAAACATATGTGGGTTAGGTAGGTTTTGACATAACTTTAAGCTGGTTCTTGTTGGTGATGTACCAACAAAACCTGACCAGCAAAAAATAAATACATGAATACAATTTAAAATTAAACAGCTTGAACCAGCTTATGGCCATTAAAAACCAGCTAAACCCAGTCCATGACATCATGAACCAGCCAAAAAAAAAAGCGTAAACCAGCTCATGGCCATCAAGAACCAGCTTAAACCAGCTTATGGCCATCAAAAAACAGCTGAAACCAGCCCACGACATCATGAACCTGCCAGAAAAAGCTTAAACCAGCTCATGGCCATCAAGAACCAACTTAAACCAGCTCATGATCATCAATCACCAGCTTACACCAGCTCTCAGCCATGAAGAATCAGCTTAAACCAGCCAATGGCCATCATGAACCAGACAGAGCCTTAAATGGCCATCATGAACCAGACAGAAGCTTAAATCAACTCAGGGCCATCAATAACCAGCTTAAACTAGTCCATGACATCATGAACCAGCCAGAAAAAGCTTACACTAGCTCATGGTCATCAATAACCAGCTCATGGCCATCAAGAACCAGCTTAAACCAGTTCATGATCCTCAATAAGCAGCTTACACCAGCTCATGGTCATCAAGAACCAGCTTAAACCATCCAACGGCCATCAAGAACCAGACACAACCAGCGTAAATCAGCTCAGGGCCATCAAGAACCAGCTTAAACCAGTCTATTACATCATGAACCAGTCAGAAAAAGCTTTAACCAGCTCATGGCCATCAAGAACCAGCTTAAACCAGCCAATGGTCATCAAGAACCAGCTTAAACCAGTCCATGGCATCCTGAACCAGCTTAAACCAGCTCATGGCCATCAATTACCAGTTCATGGCCATTAAGAACCTGCTTAAACCAGCTCATGGCCATCAATGACCAGCTCATGGTC
>CAIGQQ010038854.1:4259616-4275897 GCA_903798035.1 Danio albolineatus | reverse complement strand
GGGTTTAAAAATAATAACCCAATTACTTTAGTTAATTTAACCCCTGATGTGTTCTGTCCTATATTTACCCAGCAATAGGGTTAAAAACAACCCAATTTGGGTAGTTTTTAACATTGTGTTTTTTTTAGAGTGCACTGTAGCTAGCTACCTACATATTCATTGCCTCTCCGAAACGACTCGGGCAGGGACCTCTGTCTCAGGGCTGGCACTGCTTTTTTTTTTCTCTCCTTTTTTTGCAGGTCGGCGTTCTCTTTTTTACGTGTTTTTCTGTTTTATGTGTTTGTGTAGATTTGTGGTGTTGCCACAGTATCGAATAGACTTTCTACAAACATTGCAGTTTGCAATATTTTTGTTTACTGCAGTAAAATAACTCCAAACATCACTTCTCTTTCTTTCCATCATCTCAAAACAGCAAAAAGAGCAATGTACTTTAGCGTAAATTAAATAAAAGTATCGATCTCGGAAGGCTACTATCGATCCGATATCAATAGCAACATTGGTATCGATACTATCGATATTTGGATCGATCGGCCCACCCCTAGTATTCAGCTTAAAGTTACATTTAAAGGCTTAACTAGGTTAATTAGGCAATTTAGGGTAATTAGGCAAAGCATTGTATGATGATGATTTGTTCTGTAGGCATTTGAAAAAAAAAATGCTTAAGGGGTGAATAATTTTGACCTTAAAATGGTTTTAAACAAATTAAAAACGGCTTTTATTCTAGCTGAAATAAAACAAATAAGACTTTCCATAGAATAAAAAATACAGGAAATACTGTGAAAAATTCCTCTCTGATAAACATCATTTGGGAAATATTTAAAAAAGAAGAAAAAAAAATTCACAGGAGGGCGAATAATTTTGACTTCAGCTGTACATGTACTTTCAATAATTTCTGTTCCTTTCCAGTGCATCCAGCATGGGCTCCTGCTGTTTTGAATTATGACGGGCTGCACCATGTCACACTCGGTCAGGCATGGAAACCTTTGCTGGACTTCAAAAGGAAGATCAGAATAAGCCCACGGAGCAGGAATGTGAATGTTTGCGCTCACGCTTGATCCTGCTGGATTTTTGCTCTTGTCATCAAATGCGGTGGTTTAGGATGCAGCTTTTGCTAATAATCGCTCAAACTGGTACGACTGTCATATTAACTTGTGGATCTTTTTGACCCAAAAATAGTGTTAATTAAAATAAAGTGTAAATAAGTGTTGACAGACAGAGGTGTTGTGGAATGAGCGTAGCATTTTTTATTATCATTAATTTAGCAATTTAACCCACAATTTTGGTAGCTGCACTGAACTAAAATAAATAGATTTCTGTAACACACACTTTAAGCATAATCATTTTAACTTATGCATTTAATAGACTTTTTTAATGTACGCTGCAATACAGGCATACAAGGGAATTTGTCAAGGGACTCAGACCTACGATTTAAAGGGGTGGTCCACTGTGTATTTTTAACGCTTGGATGTGTTGTGTTGCAAAGCAATGTGTGCTCATGCTTCATTTATAAAAAAATCACATTATTTTTTTCACTGTCAGTCTGTGTAACTGTGAATGACCTTTTCTCAAATGCTAGAGCTATATCCTAAAATTAAACTGTAAGCTCTTCTCTCTTTGTGTCGTGTCCTTTGAAAGCCCAAATACAGAAACAGAAGAAGCTCTGTGGAAATACCAGCATTTGGACGCCATTTTAACCTTCTCTGGTATAATATCACAGTGCTTCTGGCCACACCGCTGCCAACCCATATGTATTTTTTTGTAGTCCCCAAGCTTCGTTCGCTGTAAGCTTTGCTAAGCTAACTCTGTAATAGCCAGTGTCTCCCTTTGTATTGAACTTTGAGCATCTTACATTCAGAGATGTTGTTTATGTTCACACTGCTAGATTACACATTAACTAAAGTTTAAAATATGATATTGTAGTGGACCACCCCTTTAAGCATTTTAAGGATCATGGTCTGCTGCTTAAGTTTAATACAAATAAAATTAATTCATTCATTCATTTTCTTGTCGGCTTAGTCCCTTTATTAATCCGAGGTCGACACAGCGGAATGATCCGCCAACTTATCCAACATTTATTTTACGCAGCGGATGCCCTTCCAGCCACAACCCATCTCTGGGAAACATTCATACATTCTCATTCACACACATATACTACGGACAATTTAGCTTACCCAATTCACCTGTACTGCATATCTTTGGACTTGTTGGGGAAACCGGAACACCCGGAAGAAACCCACGCAACCACGGGGAGAACATGCAAACTCCACAGAAATGCAACTGACCCAGCCGAGGCTCGAACCAGCGACCTTCTTGCTGTCAGGCGAACGTGCTACTCACTACGCCACTGTGGCGCCTAATACAAATAAAATAATTGTATTAATTAATATTAAACGTATTATAAATTGAATAACAATAAAATAATTCATTTTCAGAACGTAAAAAAAGGTCTAAAAAAGTTTCAATATTACTTGTTATTAAATATTTGCAACAAATAATTTAAAATAAAATAATGGAATTTTCTTGAATAATACTGTGGTGAGGATGGCGGAGCCGAGAGCCGTGGGAATGGAACGAGGCCAGCACGTGAGTGAATAATGAGAAGCACCTGTGAGCACACAGTCCTAGAGTCGCACCGAAGGATCTCTGTACTATAAGAGGAGAAACGATGGCAGAGGAAGCGGAGAGTGGTCCAGGCCAGCAGTCTCTGTGAGGAGCTGCCGTTCATTTAATTAATAAATACCTTTAAAGTTTTGTTGGTTCTCCGCCTCCTTCTAACAAGATCAATATTACTACAGTGGTGCCGAAACCCAGGAGCAGGGGAGGAACACGCTGCCAGGAAGCCCTCACCGCTGAGAGAGGCGGGGTGCTATCGAGTCAACTGAGTAGAGTCTGCCCCTGGAGAAGCTCGAGGCGAGCACGGCACCCACCACACCGTGGAGGGGCGGCTCTCAGCCCCGCCACCTTGCCACATATACTATAGAATTCATTCAATCACTCATTTTCTTTTTGGCTAAGTCCCTATATTAATCTGGATTCGCCACAGCGGAATGAACCGCTAACTTATCCAGCATATGTTTTACGCAGCAGATGCCCTTCCAGCAGCAACCCATCACTGGGAAACACCCATACATACTCATACACTACAGACAACTTAGCCTGCCCAATTCACCTATACCACATGTCTTTGGAGGGCGCCACGGTGGCATAGTGAGTAGCACGTTCGCCTCACAGCAAGAAGGTCGCTGGTTCGAGCCTCGGCTGGGTCAGTTGGCATTCCTGTGTGGAGTTTGCATGTTCTCCCCGTGGTTGCGTGGGTTTCCTTTGGGTGCTCCGGTTTCCCCCACAAGTCCAAAGACATGTGGTACAGGTGAAACGGGTAGGCTAAATTGTCCCTAGTGTATGAGTGTGAATGAGTGTGTATGGATGTTTCCCAGAGATGGGTTGCAGCTGGAAGGGCATCCGTTGGCGGTTCATTCCGCTGTGGCGACCCCGGATTAATAAAGGGACTAAGCCGAAAAGAAAATGAATGATTGAATGAATTTTAAAATCTTACTAGCCCCAAGATGTATACTAGGGGTGGTGGGGGGGACGATGCATTGCAATTCTTTCTCTTAACGATTCTGGATCGATTTTCAAAAGTTCAGAATTAATTCTGTATTTAAATTGCTATAGGTCATGACGATTTGGGCCAGCACAGACAAGTTTTCCCCCGTTCAACTCTTGTTGAATGGAATCGAGTAAAATTGACATCCAACATAAAATAGTACCCAGAATTCAAAACCTAACATGAGTATCATTCACATTTAGCACGTTGTGTTCACGTGCTACAACAAAACTAATTTTATGCTGTATGAAAAATAGCAGGAAGCTCTGACCACATCATAAATAAATACAATGAGCTGCCTGGATACATTTATAGGGTTTGGCCATGAATTATTTTAGCCCATGTCTAATGTAAACAGTTTAATGAGAAGTCTACGAGCAGAAGAAAAGCGTGACTGTGCTTCCTCTTTTTGAACACAAGTTTCGCAAGTGTGACTCTTTCACGTACAGTAAGATAACGCTTTCCATTACAAAGCATTGCAAACTTTGCAGAAAACTCGTTTTATCTTTATCGCTTGTCTTTTCTACATGTCCCTCCAGTTTAGTACAATAAGCTGATGTGTCAACAGCTCATAAGCAACTCTTTTGACCATGCAAAAAAAAAAAGCTAGGGTGTAAAACATTGCAGGCCTTATCATTTAGCACCTCATTTCACTCTATATTATAGCTTCTAGCTTCTGTGGGTAACAGCAGCTGATGAAATGTGTTTGAAAGTGGCATCAATTGTGTGACCTGCTGACAGATGTAAACACAGGCCTCACACCACGGACTGACCTGCTAACACGAGCTGCTGTGCTTCATTTTTAGCAAATGCAAATTATAATCAAAGAGATATAAAGAGTTATAAAGAGACACACTCATTATTTAAAATGAGCTGAGCTTTTTTGGGACAACTTAATTGTTTCATGTTCAGTCCACTTTGCAAAAACAATTGAGTTAATCTATTTGTGTTGGGGCAAAATGAAGGAATTTTGTGTAACCCAGCATTTTTTACAGTGTTTGTGCTTTTGCCAGTTAGTGATAAACACTCTAAAAAATGATGTTTGTTGTTTATTCTACTTATTTATATTAATATATTAATATTAATAAATATTTTATTTATACTTATAATAACTATTTATTTAAAATAAGCTGAAAAAATCCAATTCTTAAGTTTTTTGGGGGACAAAAATTTTAAGTTAAAATTAAGTTATTTTAAGTTAACTTATTAGTTTTTACAAATTTAAGTCGATTGAATGTAAAACAATTAAGTTGTCCCAACAAAGGAAAGAACTGTTTTGTTTCAGCTCATGTAGTTTGAACAAACAGCAAACATCATTCTTGTATCCAGCTGCAACCCATCACTGGGAAACACAGGCCTCACACCACGGACAGACCTGCTAACATGAGCTGCTGTGCTTCATTTCAGCAAATGCAAATTATAATTAAAGAGATCAGTGTTATGAAGATTTAGTTATGAAGTTTTTTGGGGACAACTTAATTGTTTTTATGTTCAGTCCACTTAAATTTGCAAAAACAATTGGGTTAATCTATTGCGACCACAGGGAGAACATGCAAACTCCACACAGGAATTCCACCTGACCCAGCCGAGGTTCGACCCAGCGACCTTCTTGCTGTGAGGCGATTGTGCTACTCACTACGCCACCATGGCGCCCCTTATACTTATATTAACTACTTGTTTAAATTAAGCTGGAAAAATCCAATTCTTAAGTTTTTTGGTGACAAAAATGAAGTTATTTTAAGTTAACTTATTATTTTTTACAAATTTAAGTCGATTGAATATAAAACAAATAAGTTGTCCCCAAAAAACTAAAGAATTGTTTTGTTTCAGCTCAAGTAGTTTGAACAAACAGCAAACATCATTCTTGTATTAACAGAAGCGACACAAACAAAAATGTATTTTCCTACTCAGTATTTTTGTCTGTATTTTGGTAATAAATAAACATTATTAATTAAAAAAAGTTAGATTTACTTCAAAAGCTAAATAACGGCATATTGCACCTAAAATGTGAACATTCTGTCATTGTTTACTTGTTTGAGTTTCTTTCTTATGTTGAACACAAAGGAAGATATTTTGAAGAATGTTCCCCTCAGAGATACGTTGAGAAAATGAGACGTTGTGCTCTACATTTATCTCCTTAAACTCACTTTCTAGGTTTTTTTTTTTTTTTTTTGGCGCAGTGGGTAGCACAATTACGTCACAGCAAAAAGATCGCTGGTTAAAGTCCCGGCTGGGTCAGTTGGCATTTCTGTGTGGAGTTTGCATGTTCTCCCCATGGTTGCGTGGGTTTTCTCCGGGTGCTCCGGTTTCCCCCACAAGTCCAAAGACATGCGCTTTAGGTGAATTGGGTAAGCAAAATTGGCTGTAGTGTATGTGTGTGAATGAGTGTGTATGGATGTTTCCCAGTGATGGGTTGCAGCTGGAAGGGCATCCGCTGTGTAAATGAGTTGGCGGTTCATTCCGCTGTGTTGACCCCAGATTAATAAAGGGACTAAGCCGACAAGAAAATAAATGAATAAATGAATGAATGAATGAATAGTCAGAAATGACAAGGAGGCACCCTCCTGCAATAGAAACTCAATGGAGTGAGGTGGATTGCCCCCTCAACATGCATTTAGGCCATGCCCCCACGTTTATGGGTCATGGCCTAAATGTGCCCCGTCAATAGCCAATATAACCAATAACCACTGAGTATACGAGCACCAAGAGATAATAAATCATTACACTGACGAAGGCTTATAGCCCAAATGTTTGTTTTTCTTTTCTCCAGTTGTATTATTTGATAAATTATTGAGTTTATATTTGACTGAACATAATTTTCAACTAAGAAAACCTTTTTTTTAAGCGTTTGGCCACTAATTTAATCAGCTAATAATCTTTTAGGCTTGAAAACAAAGTGCAGATATTTTAAACAATCCCATTACTGTCTCTTTGCAAACTAGAAAAAGTGCACAAGTGCTTGACAGCCAAAACCACAATGGTGGGCCGTATGTGTAAAGTACTTAGTGTTTCTTTACAAAGTGATATTGCTACAGGACTGGTATGCAAAGTTAGCATGTATGGTTGCTTTTGTGGATCCTAATATGTTCTGTTGCCCAGTAAGTATGTCCCTTATTATATTAAATGAGTTTGCTTCTCAATTAAAATGACCTTGAATAATTTTTTTAATAGAAAATGAGATTGGTTAATGAGATGAGAACAAAAAAATGTGTTTTTTTTTTTTTTTTAGATTCATGTGAGTTAATATTCTACAATGTTCAGTATTGGCCTCACCTTGCATCATGTTCCTGTAGGCGTTGTCCGTGATGGAGTAGATGTGCGGAGGGACCTCATGGCGCTTTTTGCCTTTGTACATTTCAATGATCTTCTCAGAGTAGATTGGCAGCATTTTATACGGGTTCACCACCACGCAAAACAGCCCAGAGTATGTCTGAAGTAAAAAACGACATCTCAGTTTTCCATTGTATATTAATCCATCAGGTAAAAAACAACATGGAGACACGGCTGCACCGTTCGGAATCGCACAAAGGAAGTCAGGCTCGAGTCTGTGTACTTTAAATCATAATATTTGAAAGCATACAGTACGTGATGCATATTCCATACGGAAAGTTCAACATATCTCCAGAGCAAAACTGTCATTAGCTAATGGTTTGTTGCCAAAACAGAAGGCCAACATTATTTTGAGGACTGTGGAAGTTATATAACCCAGCACTTATGGGCAATGCATGGTTCCTCATTCTTAGGCTTTAGTGCATTAGATAGTGTAAACTATCACTGTCTTTTTAAGCTAAAGGATTGTCCATGCAAAAAAATTATATTTTTCATATTTTAGGCCACCATAGAGTTATTTATAAGTGTGATGCATTGGCTGTAAATAATATGTTATAAAACTGCAATGTCAGCAGCGGGTCAATGACAAATAAATGTGTCCAAAAATTTTTAAATAAATAAGAATGTATACTTTATATATCAAATTAATTTAAAAATGTGCATATACAGTAAATACTCAGACACCAGACATGATTTGAAATGTATATATACAGTGTGAGAATATCAAAATAAAGTACACTGTGAAATATTATACACAAAAAGATTAAGGGGCTAATAATATTGACCTTAATATTCCTGCTAAAATAAAGCAAATAAGACTTTCTCCAGTAGAAAAAATATTATCAGAAATACTGAAATTTCCCTGTTTCATTAAATATTACTTGCAAAATATTTGAATATTTCACAGGAGGGCTCATAATTTTGGCATCAACTGTATATAGAGCTAGGAAAATAAGTATTGAACACTTCAACATATTTCTAAAGGTCTCGTTGACTTGAAATTATCCCCGGATGTTGGTCACAGGTTAGGAAATCCATATATGCAAAGAAAACAAATTTAAGTAGTTTACAAATGAATAAATAATGAATAAATGAAATGACACAGGGAAAAAGTATTAAACACATGAAGTAGGGAGGTGTAGAAAGGCAGTGAAAGTCCAGACAGCAGCTGAAATCTCTCAGTAGCTCTTCAGCAACCATCTGCGCTTCATCATTGTAAATGAATATTAGCTGCTTCAGCCCAACATCTACATGATCAGGATGATACAGATGAAACCAGGGTGGACATTTCAGCAGGACAATGATCCAAAACACAGCCAAGGAAATACTTTCAGAGAAAGAAAATCAAGCTGTAGAATGGCCCGGCCTCACTGTTAAAAAAATCCAACTTACAAATTGTTAACTCAGTTTAAAATTGTAAGTTAGGTGGACATATTTTTGAGCTCAGAGTTGAATTTACTCATAAAAATGATTCAACTGCCTGTTTGGAACTGTCTGTTCAATGAAAGTAAAAAAAAAAACAGGTGAGGAGACTTTAAATTTTGATTTCTCCATATCTTCAAAAAATAAAAAGTTGAGTTAACTTAAAAATTTAAAGCAACCGGCTGCAAAGAAATTTTGAGTTTATTAAGCTTCAGTGTTTGAAGTTGTGCCAAATTATTCCATAAAGTATACACAGCAAAAACATCAGTGTACATTTAACTCAATTTGAGTTTAACTTAACACTCCTTGGGTGTACATATGACTCCCTCCATTTTGGAGTTAAAATAACACTTTCTAAAGTGTGAAGTTTGTCTCACAGAGTTCAATTTAACACAGTAAGAGTTTATTCTTGCATTGAATTGGAGTGTGTGTTACCCTTCAAAGGGTTAATACGTTTTCCTATTATCAATTGTTGTGTGTGAAAGATAACAGTGATCAACTATGTTGAAAATAGTTTGAATTAATTAAATGTTCATTAATCTTTTGCCAACGCATACATTCAGCTCTTTGCATTTTAAAATGCAACAAGACATACTTTAAGTTTAAGTAAAACATACAGGTTTGATCACTGTTTGTCTGAAAGAACCGGTTCGAGTAAAAAAAAAACTGAACTTCCCATCACTAGTGGGAAATACACTGCATATTGAGTTAAAAGTTTGACACTGGAAAAACACTCTTAAATATACGCTCTTTCACACTCGTGGATTAAAATGTACTCTGGTTTTAACACTGAACACCACCAAAAAAATCACACTGTATATTTAACACTGGAATTTTTGCTGTGTACTTGACTTAAACCAGCCTTTTTGGTCAACTTAAAAAATTAATTTGGCACAACTTCAACCACTGCAGCTCAATAAACTCAATATTTCTTGCAGCCGGTTGCTATAAAATGTTAAGTTAACTCAACTTTTTATTTTTTTTACAGTGCAATCACCTGACTTGAACCCAATATAAAATACAAATTTAAGATCAGATTTGACAGACGAGACCCACAAAACCATCAAGATTTTTACACTTTGTTGAAGTCCATATGAGAGGCATCTTTACGCTGCCATCACCAAAAAAAGCCTTTTATATAAAGTATTAAATATCAGTTAAATATTATAAATATTCAGTTGTTCAGTACTTTATCCTTGTGTCATTTCATTGTTATTACACAGAACATTTTTTTGTTCTGTTTTGTTTTATTTTTATGTTTATATATATAAACAACTTAATTTGACTATGCAGAAGCACTTTTTAATTTCTTTCCTAATTTTTCAGATTTCTAAACAGTTGCATCCCCTGACATTTAAATAACCCCCGTCACACTCACATAGATGAGGCCGGAATAGTATCGTTCCCTCAGGTTGTGCAGGACGGAGGCTTCATTCAGGCAGGTGAGCTCCGCCATGTCCTCCACCTTGCTGAACTTGGGCGGGTTCATCTTCTGGATGTCGTCCTTGTTGACGGTGATCTTCTTTCCGTTGTCCATCAGCTCCACCAGCACCTCGTCTCCATGTTCCTCTTTGATGCTGGCAGACTCGAAGCCGTGCTTATCGGAGGGGACCCACACCAGCTTTTTGGCTGACCAATCGGCCTGGGCCACGGGACTGTTGATGAAGTCTTTGTCCGTGAAAAGGAATTTCTCGTCATCGCTCAAGCCTTTCTTCGTCATCTTGGTGCTGGGTTAAGACAACTGCAAATTTAAGGAGAAAAAAAACAGATTGATAAATATAATGTTTTATAAACTGTGGTCTTGTGTGTATGACTATACAGAAATATTAATAATGCTATATTTGTTTCATTTTTAAACGATTATTTAAAGGTCCCATGAAATTAACAAAGTTTTTTAGATGTTAGTATCAGTATTGTTAGTTTGTAGGATATCTATAAGCTAGTGTGCTCCAAAACAATGACAAGATTCACATTTGGAAGATATATAACTGATATAATTATATAAAGCTTGCATGTTTAAATCAGAAATTTGTCACTTCTGCATAATTACCTCATACTTGAATTTCACATCAAATCTTGACCAATCAAATGTTCTCTTGTATCTGACATATACCCTGCCCCCTTCAAGATGCTTCACATTTGATGCACTTGAGCTTATCCACTCTAATGGCAGAGCGATGAAAAAAAGAAAACACTATTGGCTGAATGTTTGAAAGGGGAGGAGCTACACTATGTCCCACCCCCTTTAATTAGATTACGTCAAACATCGAATAAAATGAAAATTTCAACGCACTTTACAGGACCGTTAAAGATTTGCAATGACAAAACAGTGGTATAGGTGTCTTATGTCATCATATACAATAATACAGCCATGTATTTTCTTTATCTATTTCAAATGTTTTTGTGAAGGGTAAAATTAACAAAAAATGGTCTTTCAATAGGTCTTTCAAGGTGGCTCAGTGGTTAGCACTATCGCCTCACAACAAGAAAGTCGCTGGTTCGAAATACAGCTGGGCGAGCTGGCGTTTCTGTGTGGAGTTTGCATGTTCTCCCAGTGTTCGCCTGGGTTTCCTCTAGGTACTCTGGTTTCCCTCACAGTCCAAAGACACATGGTATAATTGGGTAAACAAAATTGGCAGTAGTGTATGAGTGCGTGAATGTGAGTGTGTATGGGTGTTTCCCAGTACTGGGTTGCAGCTGGAAGGGCATCCGCTGCATAAAACATGTGCCGGAATAGTTGGCGATTCATTCCGATGTGGCGACCTCTGATAAACAAGGGACTAAGCTAAAGGTAATTAAATGTGACAATAATTTTTTTTCACATTTTTATCATTCAAGATTTATTTTCTTGTCAGTCCCTTTATTAATCTGAGGCCGCCACAGCGGAATGAACCACCACATTTTTACCATATTAAGTAAAAAAATAACATGTATATGTGCCTTTTTTAAAATAAAAAATAGATTATTTTTCTTCTTCTTTCGTTTCCTTTATTACTCTATATCGATTTAAACCATTTATTTATTTATTTCATTTAATTAAAGAGACCACTGGAGTCTTTAAAAAAAAAAGAAAGAAAGCAAATCGGTTCCACCTATTGTTCAGTAATACAGACCTGACCTTGATTCAGTCAGAGCATATAACGTCCTAATATCAACAGAACATGCAACACCACATGATTTTTACTTCTAGTTGCAATTGCAGTGTACATATTCCAAAGTTCACCCAACAAACCAACCCTTTTCCCTAAACAAATATTACATAGGTCACAGGGGACACTGCTATCATCCCCTATTTAGATGAAAGGATGAGAAAAATGCTTGGGAAATTTTACATAATAGCGTCATTATTGATTACAAAACCCCTCGGTGGAGACCAGAAACTGCAAAAAACCTATCCCGACAGGCAAAACATATATAATCATGTGATAATCTCCACAGCAAACAGTGTTTTTTCTTGTTTCTTTTTGCTGCTCGGCTGTGTGTCCCGTGCTGCAATGACCATATAAGGCTGCCTTTGACTCTCTGTCCACCTAAACAGCAGAAGCAAGTGAACTACCAAACAAAGCCCTTATAGGGAATAGTATGCCTCCAGCCGGACTCGCAGTTTACTCCAAAATGATAACATTAGGCAGGGACAGTCAGAGGCTGGTGGGGGTCTGATTTTCCTGCCACTTTCCCCACACCCTTCTCTTCCTCTGGTGGGCTGATATAGGGAAGTTTACGCAAGTATTTTCAAGTACAGTGTGCTTGGAAAAACAGCAGGTGCACGTTTGGAGTATACATGTATATAATATATGCACCAAATGTATACAGTTGAAGTCACAATTATTAGCCCTTTCATTCATTCATTTTCTTTTCGGCTTAGTCCCTTTATTAATCCGGGGTCGCCACAGCGGAATGAACCGCCAACTTATCCAGCATTTGTTTTACGCAGCGGATGCCCTTCCAGCCACAACCCATCTCTGGGAAACACATCCATACATTCTCATTCACACATACACAATTAAGCCTACCCAATTCACCCGTACCGCATATCTTTGGACTGTGGGGGAAACCGGAGCACCCGGAGGAAACCCACGCAACCACGGGGAGAACATGCAAACTCCACACAGAAATGCCAACTGACCCAGCCGGGGATCGAACCAGCGACCTTCTTGCTGTGAGGCGAACGTGCTACTCACTACGCCACCGTGGTGCCCCTATAAGCCCTTTTTCTTTTTCAAATATTTTCCAAATTATGTTTAACAGAGAACGGAATTGTTCACAATATTTTTCTTCTGGAGAAAGTCTTATTTGTTTTATTTTAGCTAGAATGAAAAGCATTTTTTATTAAAAAAATTAAAAATAAAAGTTTAAGTTGAATATTATTAGCCCGCTTAACCCTTCAACTCCCCCACCAAGAAAAAAAATTGGATTGCATTTCTTAACTCCCAATGTTGCTAGTTAACACACTCAATGCATTTTTTTTCCAAAACATCCCATAATTTCTAGAATATCCACCTCAACAAAATGGTTGATATGTCGGTACCCAGAATTAATACATATACTATGAAAATCAGAAATATGAAGCGTAAGAGCAATTTATTTAAAAACATTATCAAAATAAAACATTTTTAAAATGCTAAATTTTATCCTTTATCCTTTCATTCTTTAATCCTTAATTTTAAACCTTTATTTTTTGAAGTATGCCATAAAATATTTCAGATTCTCATTTAACATGCTTTCTTGTTGTTGTTTTTTTTTTTAACAATAAAACCAAAATCAAGTGTAGTAGTGCAACAGGATTATGTTTGTTTGATTTTCTTGTAAACCAACAATGCTGTGTAGTAAGGTTGTGCGATTAATCATAATCGAATCGCAATTGCAATTTGAAACATTGCGATTATTTAATCGCAAGAGGCTGCCATATAATATTATATTTAATTTCCTCCGCCCGGAGCAAATGCGTGACTGCCGTCTGTGTGGTACAGTCTTTCTAGCCAATTGAGTGAGCACACTTTCATTCTGCCCAATCAGAATTGCACAACTGATCTATGCGAAACAACCACAATAAAAAAAAAGAGAAAGAAAACAAACAGGAAAGTGGGGACAAGTGGGATAACGGCGTATGCCACCTCAGAAGCCTTAATAGACAATTAAATATCAAAGAAAAACAGTATTGGTAATAGGAGAATATTTTGGTTTCAAAGTCACAGACACTGAACAAAAAAAGGTAATTGATAAGAGCTGTCACAGAATTGTTGCCACAACTTACAGATTATTGAGCTGAAGTTTGACTACAAAATTAAATCACAAATCAAATCACAATATTTATACAAAAAATTGCAATTAGGTATTTTTCCTAAATCGCACAGCTGTGTAGTGTCAACCATTTTTTTAATTCTTTTAAATTCATTCTTTAAATGACTTTAGAATCAAAATCAGAATTTGCTTTGGCTACAGAAGCTCCCAGTGTACATAAAGTGACAAGTGACAACACAGAATAAATATGAAAAAAGACGATAGACATTAAACAGAGATGCAGTCAGTCCAAAAGATCTGGATGTTGAAATGTATGTACAGATTTGTTATAAATATACAGGTTATAAGGTGCTGTGTACAAATGCATAAGGAATGTACAAATGCGTAAGGAAGCAGCTTTAACAGACATTATTTAAAACAGTCAAAATATGGTCAACTGTTTGGTAGAGCAGGCAGGCCATATTTGTTACAATATTATATAATGATTTGTCTAATTACCCTAACTTGTGTAGTTACCCTAATTAAGCCTTTAAATTGTACTTTAATCTGAATACTAGCATATTGAAAAATATGATGTACTGTCATCATGGCAAAGATTAAAGAAACCAGTTATTAAAATGATTATGTTTAGAAATGTGTTTAAAAACCAATATTCTTTCCGTTAAACAGAAATTGGGGGAAAATATACAGGGGGGCTAGTAATTCTGACTTGTATTTATTACTCTAAATCGATTTCATGCAAGCCGAGAGCTTCAAAAGTAGGTTTGGGAAACCAAAGCTACGCCTTAGATATGAATCAATTTCCTCTGACATTACTAGTCATTGTTTGTACTTTAGCATTGTGTGATCTAACAGACCGACGAAAACAGGAAAACTTTTTTTTCTGTCTAGTTAGTAGCTTACATTCTAACAGGAGTTAATTATTGAAAAAAATCTGAAAGAATCTGAATCTTTCTTGTCACTGTACAAAACAAAATGAAATTTCCTATTTTGTCTAAAAAAACACCAACAATAGTAGCAAGAAGAGATTAGAAAATAGTAAAAAGACAACAACAGTAGTAATAATAATAATAATAATTGTGTATAGAAAGTGACATGTCCTTTCAAAAACATATATTGTTTTGATAATTTATTCATTTCCTTGGATTTAGTCCCTTTATTAATCAAGGGCCGTCACAGCGGTTTGAACTGCCAACTTATCCTGCATATGTTTGTTTTACACAGCGGACACCTTTCCAGCTGCAACTCAGTACCGGGAAACACCCATACACTTTCACATGCACACACATACACTACGGCCAATTTAGTTTATTCAATTCACCTATAGCGCATGTCTTTGGACTGTGGGGGAAACCGGAGCACCCGGAGGAAACCCACACCAATATGAGGAGAATATGCAAACTCCACACAAAATGCCAACTGACCCAGCCAGGACTCAAACCAGTGACCATCTTGCATTGAGGTGACAGTGCTAACCACTGAGCCACCGTGTCGCCCCTGTTTTGATTATTTCTCTGTTAATTTTGTAATAACTCTGTAATTTACTACTGCATCAACTTGAAGTATTAGTACATTGAAAAAATATATATCTGCATTCAATTTTTGGTCAAACTTTATATTGTGGCCTTAACCAATATGTACTTCCACTGAAATTAATCATTTGTTATGATGTATTTTTGTCAAAGTACATGTTTTTACATAGCTTTTGTTTAAATATTTTACATTTTACATTTATATCTGCAATTAACTTCTGTAAATACATTTATTGACCATCCCTTACAGCTTAACACACCCTTAAACCTACCCATACCACCAAACTGGTCCCTAACCCTACCTCAAAGGCACCAGAAGTGTTCTGCAATACATTATGAACACAGTAAGGACATTGTATAAATTGTTTGATGAAAGTACCTAGTAGTTAATTCCACTTAAGATAAAGTGGCACCAATTTTTCAAATTTCTCAATTTAAAATCAATCAAACTGACTAAAAATATTAAGATAAGAGTTGAAAACGGATTCATTTATTTTATTATTTATTAATTTATCAGAGATCACTACAGCATAATGAACCAACAACTAATCTGGCAATTGTTTTACAAAGCGGATGCCCTTTCAGTAGCTGCCCAGAACTGAGAGTACAACCCTCAGTGCTGGGAAACCCCCCACACTCTCCTATTCACACACACTATGACTATTTTAGTTTATCCAATTCACCTATAATACATATATGACCTTTATTAAAGTAATGTTTTATTTTTATTTTTTGCACTGTACATTAGCTTGGTTTCTATTGTCCTCTGTTAATGCATATTTTGAAGTAACTGCATGAGAAACGTGTGATGAAAACCCAAAATTTCAGGTTTTGGACTTGAAAAAGGGTTCATGCGAATAAAGGAATATGGAAACGCATTTGCCGAATAAACTCAGACGTACTGTAGCAAACATTACACCCACGTGACTCTATTATGCTTATCTTGTTTACTATGTAACTACAGTAAATACTACAGTACTACAGTCAGCCACTTTCACAGCCTGATAGAAACGCATCTGATTCGCATTTGTGACCAAGTAGATGACATAAACTTCCAAAAATTACTTATTGTCTATATAATGTCTGTTAAAAGAAGAAAAAAGTATTAAAATTATATATATATATATATATATATATATATATATATATATT
>CAIGQQ010038854.1:4230219-4259216 GCA_903798035.1 Danio albolineatus | reverse complement strand
ATATAATTTTAATACTTTTTTTCTTAAATAAAATAAAAATGTCAAACATAAGTAAAGAAAGTAAAAATGCTGTAATTAAATAAGAAAAAAATGACAAGTAATTACAACTGAACAAACATAAAATGCTTCAAGGTTGTCGGGTTTTCAAAATAAGTAAGATCTACAAAAAAAATTCCAAGCATACAAATACACTGTATAATCTAATTCAATGAATTTTTATGAACATTACAAAAGTTATTAGTTAAATGCACTGAATTATTTTATAGCTAAAATCACTTTAAGACTGATTGCACTAACTTAATATACTGATACATATTAGGACTGTGCGATTAATCTGAAGCGAATTGCAATTGCGATTTAAAAAACGTTGCGATTAGCTAAATTGCAAGAGGCTGCAACATGTAATATATATTTTTTAACTTCCTCTGCCCAGAGCAAATGCGTGACTGCCATCTGTGTGGGACAGTAGCCAATTGAGTGAGCACACTTTCGTTCTGCCCAATCAGAACTGTGCAACCGAACTATGCAGAACATCCACAATAACAAACAAACAAACAAACAAACAGAAAAGTGTGAACGAGTGGGATGATGGCGTCTGCTGTTTCAGAAGCATTAACAGACTAATTAATATAAAAGAAAATCTGTAATATGGGAATATCTTGGTTTCAAAGTCATAGACACAAAAAAAAAACAGGTAGTTTGTAAGAACTGTCCAGGAATTGTTGCCACGGCATGAGGAAATACAACAACCAGCGTCTAAATTTTTTTTTTTTACAATTTTTGGTCAATAGCAGTCACTAGAGCTAGCAGTGTGCAGAGTGTTCGTAATATCATCGGCATTAAAGGAGTGGATTTTATACTACTGTAAATACTTTATACTACGTTGGGCTTCCTCGGTTCAACTAGTTGGTTTGGTGTGCTCCCCATGTTGCCTCTCGTTGAAGCATGTCAAATCGTCATTGAGCCATGGTAGTAAAGTGACTTAGCAAGTAAACAATTTAAGTCAAGAAGGAACACAAAGAGGCTGGCTGTAACTGTAATCACTACATTTCTCAAATAAAAAAAAAATAAATCGCAATTAGATAATTTCCCCAAATAGCACAGCCCTAACACATCTGCATTTTAAGTTCGCTCAAGTAAAGAAATAACAGTCTGTGTTTACGAGGATACTCAACAATATAATTCAGCATGGATTTTTTTGTGAAAGAGCTCTTTCATTATTCACACGCCTGTGTTAGGTTTTAATTAATAGGTTTTGCCGAGACACCAAACAACTAGCACAGACGAAACCCAACTGTGTTGTCGCCTTGCGTTGGCTTACGTCTGGAACAAAAAAAACACCCATGAACACACCAAACGGACAAAAGCCGACTGAAATGAGAGAGCACCTGCATGGAAGGACATGTCTTTCTGGACTGCTGGTGGCAGTATCTGTTTTCTCGTTCAAAACAGAAAACCAGAACTTCCAATGTGCGTGTGGAAAGCGTAAACAAAGCAGCATTTAGTACCATATCACAGTAATTGCCACTCACCACGAAGGGATTTGCTCATGCAAATTTGTCTGATAATCTAATAATCCATATCATTTACAAATATTTGAGAAATGTAGCGATTACAATTACAGCCGGCCACTTTGTGTTTCTTCTTGACTTGAATTGTTTACTTGCTAAGTCACTTCACTACGTCACACTCGCGCTCTAATTTGTAGATGACGATTTGACATGCTCCAACGAGAAGCAACATGGGGAGCACACCAAACCAACTAGTCAGACTGAGGAAGCCCAATGTAGTATAAAGTATATAGTTTAAAATCCACTTCTTTAATGCCGAATTGCCGATGATAACATGGATCAACTATGCTCTGCACACTGCTGTACATTGTATAAAAATATTGGTTCACTATACTTAAAATAAGTGAGTAAACCAATTGCTTTTAAAACGATTAGTTGACTTTACTTGAAAAAGTGAGCAAACCCGTTGCTTTAACGTTTTTAGATAAATGAACTATGTGGATGATTATAAAAAAAGAAATCAACTCCAAGTTCAAACAGTTTTCTCACTTTTTTAAGTTTTCGCTTTTAAGGCAACGGGTTTACTTACTTTTTCTGGCTTAGTCCCTTTATTCATCCGGGGTCGCCACAGCAGAATGAACCACCAACTTATCCAGCATATGTTTTACAAAGCGGATGTCCTTCCAGCTGCAACCCATCACTGGGAAACACCCATGCACATACATACAGCTACGGACAATTTAGCTTACCCAATTCACCTGTACCATGTCTTTGGGCTTGTGGGGAAAACGGAGCACCCGGAAGAAGCCCACGCCAACACTGGGAGAACATGCAAACTTCACGCAGAAATGCCAACTGACCCAGCCGAGGCTTGAACCAGTGACCTTCCTGCAGCGAAGCGAGAGTGTTACCCAATGCGCCACCATGCCACCCATTACTCACTTTTTTACGTAAATAATTACTTTTTTTCAGTGTAGTTGTCAATTCACAACAGAATGTCAACAGTAACTATTATTTTACCACAACATCTGTAAATGTATGCTTGGAATTAAAAATAGCAGGCGGGACATGGAAAGACCGACTTTGACATACTGATAAAAAATATAAATTGAGCATTTAGAACGTGAAAATGTGGACTTATTTTCCGATCCACATTCTTTTGTCCAAATGACGACAAAATCTTCCATCAACAACACGGCGTAGGGAAAAGGGTCATTTAAACGTCTTGTAAACGTTTGAGGGTGGACAAACAAACAAAGTTTTTCTATGATAAGCTGATTTAATTAAAAGAGGGAATTTCCTGTGTCCTGTGTGCAGATTCACAGCTCATTCTTCAGGAAGCTTTTTACATTGAGGTTTTGATGGATCAAAAGCTCCACTATCTAAAAGGTACAATCCAAAATCATATCTTGAAAAAATTAAAGCTGTGTTTTGTTTTAGAAATGGTGATATTTTTTTAATTGCACAAGTTAAAGGTTGCACTATTGAGGGTTTTTGGAACGAGTTCAAGTGGCCCAAAAGCCCAGAAGATCATGTGACCATGTGTTGTGTGGATGGATTTTTGTGACCCCTGGTCCTGTGAAAGGTTCCCTGACTTTCCTCTTCTCTCCTCTACTCCTCCTCATCTTTTTCCTCATTCCAACCATATGGTTTTTTCTGTTTCTCACGAGCAGCTGTGTCATTACAGTTTCTTTTATTAACATTTTTATTGAGATTGATGTCCACACAAGGTCAACAGCACCAGCCTTAAAACTACTGCAATTACAATATATACTGCCTGTTTCCTATCGGGCATATTTAACATCATGTAGCCATTAATGACTTTAAAGACCTTCTTTTGCCAAAACAAGCGTTAATTCTGTGGTAAATTTGGATTGAACTGCTATTAAACTGTATTTCAGCTGATGTTTTCAAGATCTAAGGAGTCTGTCAGGTGATGCAGAATTGTGTTAAATAAGTTGCAATCAGGTAAGCAGCCTAAAGATAAACCACAACTGTGCAAAATACTAAATCAGTTTACAACTGAACAATGGCTGGTAAAAGAGTAGTAGGCCTAAATATCTATTTAATCCAGTGTGAATTTTAAACTCCATCTTTCTTATTTGCCAAGCTTGAGTACAACTAACTTGTGTTTAATGCACACATCCTTCATACCTAACGGATGAAATATATTCTAAAAAGCTGTTAGAAACATATACAGCACACAGTAAAGCAAATGTAATGACAAAGACAAATCAAAATGACAAATGTTTTTATGCTGTTTTAAATTACTTTAATGAATTAATCAGGTTAACCACATTTTTAAAGTTATACAAAGTTTAACTTAATATTTTTTGTCTGTTTAGTTGATGTTTCGAAGTTGAGACGACTAAAAAAAACGTACTTACTAAAAATTTAAGGCAGCATGAATTATTTACAGTGTAATACAAGACTAATTTATATTGACGCTGTTATATATTGCTATTATGCAATTTGATATTTTTATATTATGAGCAAAAATTAATTTTATATTATAAAAAACACATCATAAATTTATAACAAACTTTTATAACAAACAAAAATTGTTAGTTTTTTTGCACGACTTAATTGTTTTATGTTTAATCCACTTAAATTTGTAAAAATAATTAAGTTAACTTAATTTGTGTGGAAGCCAGCATTTTTTACAGTGAACATTCAAGCTAACCATGGACACATCAATCGTTTACCAGTAACACTGAAATAACTGGTTTTGGCTATTATTTATACTGCCTCACATAGGAATAATGTTGTTTATTACTACACACGCAGTTCTCAAACTCTCATTTTATTAATGTTTTGTCTGCAGAACACAAAAGCTACTCAACTGTGTCAGCTTAGTTATTTAATCTTATTGCAAAAAGTTTGCAAATTATTACTAATCTAAATCCACAACAGAAATAAAAAATGAAAGCGTTAAGAATACCACTGAGGTGAATATAATTACTGTATCTTCTTTATCTTTTATTCGACATAGTAGTCATTTTAGGTGAACTATCCCTTTAAATGTCCATAATCACTAATGCTGTATTACTGGAGAATGACTCCTGAGAGTGCTAATGCTAAAAAGAAGTAATCAACATATAAATAATGACACACCAAGAACTTAATTCACTGACAGTTTCTCGACTTGATCACACTATTGTCTATGGTTAGCCGTCAATGTTATCGCTTAAGTGGGAAATGAGAGGACAGTCAGTTGACAGTCTGCTGTTCACCACAAGCTTCAGAAAGCTGCATTTGACAACCATATTTGGAGAACAGGAAACCCTTCGGTTTGTCAAGCTCACTGCTTCTCTCATTTTACGCACTTTCCTCAACCATTTCCTATGACAGACTCAGCTGAACTAGATCTTATGCGTAAAAGAGCGGATGGACAGGCATGTTATTCAAGTTAAAACTCAAGAGATACTTTATGATGGATGGTGTTTAGAATAGAAGCTTAAAGCAGCTGAAACCATTCAAATGATTTACTGAAAATGAATTCTGTAATAATTTACTAATCCTCATGTTGTTTCAAATACTTTCAAAGAAGTTATTTCTTCAGTGAAGCACAGATGAACGACAGTCACCATTCACTTGTGCTGAATGCAAAACTAATGCAATGAATGTGAATGGTGACTGAGGCTGGCAGTAACTAACATCCAAATATGAATGTGCTTTAGCGTTTCACATATGTGATTCTGTATGTTTGTAACAGCATGAGGGTGAGCAAATATTCACAGAATGTTTATTTCTGAGTGAAATATGACTTTAATAGTAGCATAAACATAATTTTAACCTGTCATACAAGTCATTCGAAGAAGTTAAAAGCTGATTAAGCGACATGTTCAATCAAAGATTAATATTTTTCTCACACTAAGCACTACTTAGCACACTTCAGGCTGAATTTACTGGCAGACAGTCAGTCACGGATGATTTACACATCTCTGTCAGCCACACAGCGAATACACAAAGCATATTAAAAGTAACATCAAAGCATACTCACAAGGATGATGAAAACGTGAGGCTATTTGGAAAGTTAGGGTTTGGAGAGTCCTGCGACAGTGAGGTACTCCAAAGACGAACCGTCCAAATTAGTCAGAAAAGCATGAGAACATCATTTAAACGGAGATGCGGATGGAATGGGCGGAGCCGCGAAGACGAGCCACGCTGTGATTGGTCAACGCGTTTTGACAGTTCAGGTGTAAGACGGTCTCATCTGGAGCATCCATTTAAATGTGAGACTTCAGAACAGTGCAGTGAGTCCCGCTGAAGTTTGGGCTGCATTTTCAAAAAGTAGTATTGATCGAAATGAAAGTTCACAGGGACTGTTCTTGTCATATTTCTTTGTTCTTTCTTTTTTTAAATTCAGCAGAAAGATGTGGCGCCACGGTGGCGTGGTGAGTAGCACGTTCGCCTCACAGGTTCGAGCCTCGGCTGGGTCAGTTGGCATTTCTGTGTGGAGTTTGCCTGTTCTCCCCGTGGTTGCGTGGGTTTCCTCCAGGTGCTCCGGTTTCCCCCACAAGTCCAAAGACATGTGGTATAGGTGAATTGGGTAGGGGAAATAGTCCGTGGTGAGTGAGAGTGGATTTTTCCCGGAGATGGGTTGCTGCTGGAAGGGCATCCGCTGCGTAAAAACATATGCTGGATAAGTTGGCGGTTCATTCCGCTGTGGCGACCCCAGATTAATAAAGGGACTAAGCCGACAAGAAAATGAATGAATGAATGAATGAATGAATGAATGAGCAGAATGATGTTAACCAAGCATTCTGAAGTACATTTTGAAATATTATTCTGTGATGATATCTGGCTGAAAAGAAAGTTAATTTGTTTTTATTGAAAATCAACACTTATTCAACTTTCTAAACATTTTTGTTTTTCCTTAATATTGGTATTATACACCTTTTACATTTTATGACAACATGACAGCTTGAAGGGGGGAAATTACTGTACGCTGACAAGTTAAATGTAAATTCATTTTTGTTTTTCTCAGCATACTGCATAGGATCTGTTGTCTTTTCATCAGCAAGTACACTAAATTACATTAAATTAAATTGTAATATTATCTTGATATTTTAATAGTATCAAAAATTTACTTTCACACTGCTTAAAGGGATAGTTCACCCAAAAATAAAAATTCTGTCATTATTCTCTCACCTTTCACATTTCAAACGATATATTGATAAATGTTGGAAACCGGTAACCATTAACATCCATAGTAGGAAAAACAAATGCTATGGAAGTCATCGGTTACCTGTTTCCAACATTCCTCTAAATATCTTCTTTTGTGTAATTTTTGAAGTTTGGAACCACCTGAGGGTGAATAAACGGTGACATAATTTTTTTGAGGAGGAATTATCTCTTTAAGCAGCAGAACAAAACTTGCTGCAAATTACTGAAAAATATTTTTGTTTGCTGGTTCAAGACATGTTACTTTCCCATTAAGTTATAGAAACATTATATCTCGTGAACTTCTGTTTGAAATTATGTATCAAAATATTTTCTTGGCAACATGTTTTCATTTTCACAAGCATTGTAAGAAGCCCTAAAATATTCTTGAATATTCTAAATATTCTGAAAAAATGTAAATGTAAAAATAATTGATTTGTGCTAATTTGTTTTTCCTCCAGTTAAAGTTAATGGCTATCTTTGCCAACATTCTTCCAAATATCTTCTTTTGTGTTGAACATAAAAAATAAGATTCAGAACCACCTGAGGGTGAGTAAATGGTCAGTGAAATTTCATTTTGAGGGAACTCTCCCTTTGAAGACGAGATAACTGAACAAAACATTTCATCAATGGTACTTATATGACATTAGTCTCAGTTCTGAGCATGCTTCCTGTTAGCTGGACTCTTTCTTGCATGAAACACGGAAGGAGATGTTTTGTTCATTCTTTCAGTGAACATAAATGAGCAGCAGAAATATATAAGAAATCTACAGAGGAAAGAGACAGAAGGATTAAATGCAAAAGAAGGGAGATTCCCTGGGCTACATGCAATACACTACATCTGGACAAGGCGAATCCCCTGAGATCCTTTTTGGGACCCTTATCGTTACGCAAATCACATTCCGTCCCCTCCATTCCCACAACGGGCTCTGGCTATCTAATGGAACTTCCTATATAAGGACAACCTCCTATTGCGTCCAGTAAATCACATCTGTGTGATGTTTCCAGGGAACAGGACCATGGCTGGTATGTTCGGAGGCCTTGATGCAGTCCAAAAGCGCAGTGGTGGACAGTAGCAAAGTGATTTTGCTTCATTACTACTTAAGTACATATTTTAAGCATCTGTACTTTATCGGATTATAATCATTTCAGGAAACGTTTCCTTTACTACATTCCAAAACAAAATATTGCACTTTATACTCCACAAGATTTCCTGAATGAAGCAGAGTAAAAACTATCACCTGATGAGATAATGGTGCTTCATTTGTGAAAAAGATTCAATTTATCAGTTCACCTTCTGAATCGGTTCATTGCACTGAAGTATTCATTTGTGAACTGTACTTAGCTGGCCACATCTGTTCTCAAGTCAACAACCCACTCATTCAAGTAAATGAATTACTGTTTCAAATGATCGATTCAGAGTAAGTCTCCAGTAAATGATTCACTGATTCAAATGATCGATTCAGAGTGAGTCTCCAGTAAATGATTCACTGATTCAAATTATCGATTCAGAGTGAATCTCCTGTAAATGATTCACTGATTCAAATGATCAACTCAGAGTGAGTCTCCAGACAATGCTTCACCGATTCAAATGATCCGTTCAGAGTAAATCTCCAGTAAATGATTCACTGGTTCAAATGATCAATTCAGAGTGAGTCTGCAGTAAATGATTCATCGATTCAAATGATCTGTTCAGAGTGAGCCTCCAGTAAATGATTCACCGATTCAAACGATCAATTCAGAGTGAGTCTCCAGTAAATGATTTACTGATTCAAATGATCAATTGAGTGAGTCTCCAGTAAATGATTCATTGATTCAAATGATCTGTTTCGAGGAAGTCTCCAGTAAATGATTTACTGATCCAAATGATCAATTCAGAGTGAGTCTAAACAATTTACTGATTTACAAACAGATCTGACTGGGGTTCAGTTGTGAATGTATTTTCACGTTTTCACTTGAACTATTATGAATTATCAGCGTGGTTATAAGAGTTTGACAAGTTGAAGTAAACAAACATTTGTCAGGAAGTGCTTAAACTTTTATTAATTCAGTTAAAAATAAAGTTCTTTTGCACTTTGACTCAAGCAATATTAAAAAAGACGCACTTTATACACACAAAAATGATATTTGCTGTTTGTTTAAACTCATTCATTCATTTTCTTTTCGGCTTAGTCCCCTTATTAATCTGGGGTCGCCACAGCGGAATGAACCGCCAACTTATCCAGCATTTGTTTTACGTAACGGATGCCCTTCCAGCTGCAACCCATCTCTGGGAAACATCCACACACCATCATTCACAGTCATACACTACGGACTATTTAGCTTACCTAATTCATCTACACCACATGTCTTTGGACTTGTGGGGGAAACCCAGGCGAGGCTTGAACCAGTGACCTTCTTGCTGTGAGGCGATCGTGCTACCCACTACGCCACCGTGGCACCCTGCTTGTTCAATCAACTTACTTAAAATCAGATGAAACAACACAATTCTTGAGGGTTTTTTTGGGATAACAATAGGTTTGATCTACTGAAAATTGTAAAAACAGTTCAGTTGACTTAATCGATTTGAGTTGGGACAGCATGAAGGAATTGGATGGAACCTAGCATTTTTTTTACAGTGTACACACAAAAAAAGACATTTGTTGTTTGTTCAAACAACTTATTTAAAATGAGCTGAATCAACACAATTCTTGAGGTTTTTGGCATAACTTAATTGTTTTAGGCTTAATCTACTTAAATTTGTAAAAACAGTTCAGTTGACTTAATCGTTTTGAGTTGGGACAACATGAAGGAATTGGATGGAACCCAGCTTTTTTTACAGTGTACACACAAAAAAATTATATTTGCTGTTTGTTCAAACTACTTACTTAAAATGAGCTGAAACAACACAATTTTTTTGACATAACTTAAATGTTTTAGGTTTAATCTACTTAAATTTGTAAAATCAGTTCAGTTGACTTAATCGATTTTATTTGGGACAACATGAAGGAAATGGATGGAACCCAGCATTTTTTTACAGTGTACATACAAAAAATTACATTTGCTGTTTGTTCAAACAACTTATTTTAAATGAGCTGAAACAAAAACAATCCTTGAGGGTTTTTTAGACAATTTAATTGTTTTGTTCAGCCCACTTAAATTTGTAAAAACTAAAAGGTTAACTTAATTCCTTCATGTTGTCCCAACACAAAATGATTGAATGGAATCCAGCATTTCTTTTTTTTTTTACAATGCACTTCTACTGGAATACTGTTTTATTAGGGTAACTGTACTTTAAGCTGTATCTAAACTGTGTACTTCATTCACCACTGCAAAAGATTCACAGTGGAGAACATGAAGCCTGCAGGGAAAGAAGCTCATCTCTGTCACTGGTCAGCATCAAGCTCTCCTGAATGTGTGAAGGAAAAGAAGGGAGGCAGAGCGAGTGTCCCGGAGACGGATGAAGGTTTGGGGGTGTACAGTGAGAGTGAAATCGAGATGCATGGCTCCACTGTTGTGCCATATAAGGACAATGGGGTCTGCCTGGAATCTCGTCTGTATGTGTTTAGAAGGGAACACCGAAAGACTCAGACCGACTGACTAAATATGGTGCAACAGCAGTGTCATTGTTAAGACAAATAGGCATTCATTGGGATATCTTTCGACTGTTTACTCACCAACAATAAACTTTTGAGTGGCTGCAGACTCTCAGGCCGGCAAAGACAAACGCCAATTAAGGAATGTGAGGTATTGCACCTGCCCATAGTGTATCATGATTTAACAGCAGCAGGAACATAAATGTAAGCTGGACTATCGAGACTTGCAGAAAGACATTAAATACTGTATAAGAGTGTGAACATAACACATGAACACGTAAAGAAAAAGAGCAGAACAACTTTTCTCTGAGCTTCACTATAAACATGTTACCTAATAGATTACATTACATGAACTGTAAAAATGCTACAGTAACCGTATGCACAGTTTTTTTCCACAGTTGTAAATAAAAGATATTTGAACATGTTTTGCATTTCTACGACGCATTCTGGCATTATAATGAAGGACTATTTTCAGACGCTGGGTTATATCTGTAAAGAGTTGGGGTACAATAGAGTTGAGGATCCAAATGCAGTTTGTTATTATGAGATTTGTCAGGCAGGCAATGGTCAAAACAGGGACAAACAGGAGCATGTAGGTAATCCAAAAGCGTAGTCACAGTAAAGGGGAACGGTCAAGACAGGCGGCAAAACAACGTAAACAGTAAAACAAAGCAAAGGTCAAAAACTAGGGATGGTTTACATGAATCTGACGTTTCGACTGTCAAGATCCCAAAGCGCAAATGTTTCAAAACACTGCACTGAAGCATGATGCGAAAAAGAACCAAGGTCACGTGACTACGGTGATTCAAAACACCAGGTCACGTGACTAAAATATTTAGAAAAACCCAGGTCACGTGACTAAAATATTTCTAAACACCCAGGTCACGTGACTAAAATATTTAGAAAAACCCAGGTTACGTGACTAAAGTATTTGGAAAAACCCTGGTGACGTGACTAAAGTAATTTGAAACACCCAGGTCATGTGGCTAAAGTATTTCTAAAACCCAGGTCACGTGATTGAAATATTTCGAAAAACCCAGGTCATATGACTAAAGTATTTGGAAAAACCCAGGCGACATGACGTAAGTATTTAGAATCACCCAGGTCACGTGACTAAAATATTTCGAAACACCCAGGTCACGTGACTAAAATATTTTGAAACACCCAGGTCACGTGACTAAAGTATTTAGAAAAATCCAGGTCACGTGACTAAAATATTTTGAAACATCCAGGTCACGTGAAAAAAAGAATTTCGAAAAATCCAGGTCATGTGACCAAAATATTTCGAAACGCCCAGGTCACGTGACTAAAGTATTTAGAAAAACCCAGGTCACGTGACTAAAATATTTCGAAACAACCAGGTCACGTGACTAAAGTATTTGGAAATACCCAGGTCACGTGACTAAAGTATTTGGAAATACCCAGGTCATATGACTAAAATATTTCGAAACACCCAGGTCACATGACTAAAATAGTTTGAAACACCCAGGTCACATGACTAAAGTTTGGAAAAACCCAGGTGTTGTGGCTAAAGTATTAGAAGAACCCAGGTCACATGGCTAAAGTATTTAGAAAAACCCAGGTCACCTGACTACAGTATTTCGAAACACCCGGGTCATGTGACTAAAGCAATTTAAAGTATCGGTCATTTCAGAAGTTCAAAAAAGACCTGGCGAAATCTCATAAAGGGTCAAATAAAAAAAAATAAAAAACTATAGCCTTATGTAGCCTGGTGGACCGTGCGTGTGCACAAAGTTCCTGTGCTGAAAATGGCCCGGTGTTCGAATCCTGACTTTTACAAATATTCTGAAATCATGACTATTTATTCACAAAGTGTTTAATCAGATGTCAGACCAATGTTAAAACAAAACACGTTACATTAAGAGTTTTTAAAAATAACATCTATAGCTGCATCACCCTGGGTTCGACCCATTATCTCTGCATGCTAGTCTGGATCGCTCAACTGTTTCTTTGCTGAAGCTGTTTCAGTGCAATACATAAAAATGAGACTGGTTTCGAAGAATTTCGAAGCTTCGCCACATTTGCTTCGGCTGTTTTAGTGTGTCATGAAGCCTCGCTTTGCCCACTGCTTATCAAAAACACTGCAAGACAAGGAAATGCTTCGTGATGCTCACTTACAGCTTGACAAGACTCAGCAGTGATATGTGTATGTGTGTGCTGTTTTTATGGTCCATCTGATTAGTCCATCATGAGCCTCCAGCTGTGTGTGTGTAATCAGGGGGAATCAGGAACTGGTGTGTGTGAGGTGCATGACGGGAGTTCATTAAATTGGAAGATGTATAGTTCTCCAGCGATCTGCACAAGCTAGATTGCTGGTGATGGTGACAATATCATTGCTCCTGCTGCAGCCAAGGGATAGCAACAAAGTTCCTTGATTATTACGCCAGAATAAGAGTATAGTTCCAAGTCATCCTATCAACCAATAGCACCTTTTCATTTTCCACTGGTCTTAGTACACAATGTAACAACAGAATAGTCTAGTTTTAAATAAGAAAATGACTCATTTTTTCCCTTCTTTTTCTTCTCAAGTGAGATGCTAATGGTCTAATCCAATTCAATTATGTATGCTAAGCTAAGCTAAAAGTGCTCCCGCCAGATCTGGAGATCGACTGAATGGATTAAAAAATGATAAAACGCAACTGTTTAACCCCAAGTGACTTGTAAAATGTATTTTTAGCTTATATGTATCCTCCCCAAATAAAATCCTTCTAAAAATTAAAATAAAAAAATACTAATAATAAAAATGGACTCGTCCTTTCATTTTTACAGTTTGTAACGGCAATAATTTTCAATATTTTGGGAAAAGAAATTCCTTGCTTAGTTTAAAAAAGCATGAAAGAAAGACTACAATATGCACACCTGAAGTCTGGCTTCAAAGACTAAAGTCTAGATACTTAGCTGTACCCGAAGAACTCTATCTGAGGAATTACTCCTGACAGTGCGTCTGAAGGAGAGGAGGGGACGGGAAATATGTGCGAGATTAAAGCAGAGAGAAGCACAGGCTGTACAAGCTGGAAAGTCTCCTGAGACTCATCCAAAAACTCATTCAGAGCGAATCCGTTTAGAGTAACTGGAGCGTTCAAATTAATCATGAGCCGACATCATGATTTACTAGACAAAAATCTGACGACAAGGTGTGTATGGTACCACTTTTGGTATCGGAATGCTTACCCACAGAGATACAAAACTAGGAAACTGTTAATAATAAAAACGAGTTAATGAAGAACAAAACGTCTGTTATCTGCAACTTCTGCATGCGCACATCCAGTTCCCATAGAGAGCATATAGAGGGATGCACTATTTTAGAGGGTTGCATGTGTTTGGATATTTTGGTCTCCATTGGAACGTCGTTCTCCAGCCTAGCAGCAGGAGAGAAAGCAAATATTTGGCTGCTCATATTTATTCAAAATGTTTCACATGATCTATCTGTTGATGATAACCTTTTACTTAAGAAAAATGTACTGTGCACTGGGGAATAGTCTAACGTCAACCTTTCAACAAAGTGCTTTATTGCCCTTTATCTGCAACAATACTCAGTAAAACATATTGAGTGAAGTATTGAGTAAGTGACTTACCTTTTAAGGAGAATAAGAGAATTTGCAGAACTTGGCAAGCGATGATGTTTACAGTGTTTGTGAGTGTTGCAAATTTCGAGGTGAAAGAAAACCAAACATATTACAACACAACTGAAATTCTTAAGGCGTTTCTCTGCAGAAGCACTTAAGACATTAAAGTAAGAGCATTCACAAGTGGTACTCCTTTGATTATAACATGCTTATTCATCTGTGTAAAGTATTTTAAATGCTTTCAGAAGGGTTGAAGTTTGAAAAGGAAAGCAGGAAACTGCAGTTCAGATGTCATTGCTAGACAGCCTGGCTTTTGGCAAGATGATAAGGCTGTGGGAGACGAAAACCAATCAAAAGAAAGAATGCTCAAAAATTCAGAGTTCAAGACCTGGAGCTTCACCAGAAAGACTCGTCTAAGAAGCTGTCCAACAATCAAGGCTTGTTTCGGCATTTCTTAATGTACTGAAATTTAAGATGAACAGTAATCGTCTCAACCTAGCAGTTTAACTTTGGAAGTGAGCAAAAGGTGCATCCTGTAGAGGTAAAATTCATCGGCATGAACATTATCCAGAAACTTTTATATAGGTTTTTAATGTTTAATGGCTTGGTCTCATTCCAGAAAAATCACAGTAGAGCGAAAACAATTGACATGATACACAAACACATTAAACACTTAAGCCAGTGGTTCTCAAACTGTGGTACGCGTACCACTTGTGGTACGCAGGCTTTCCTCTAGTGGTACGCGGAAGAATCACTGAATAATAAAATATTAAAATGAACACTTTTTTTAACCCTTTGACGCGCCCGATAACACGCACATCAGAAAGCATTGGCTGTTCCCTGAAGCGTATGATTACACCGTTGTGCCAAAATGTTTACTTTAGTGCATCGCGTCATCAGATGTTAAAAAATCTGTTTGGCGCTGAGGATGAGGCGCGCGGCGTTTCCAGTGTGTGCGGTGCGGAGCAGACACACACGCGCCAGAGAAGCCCTTCTGAGACTAGTCCTGCAAAATTCAGAAAGTTCCCCATGCTGCATCATTGGTAAAATAATTATTACGAACGTGTTTAAATGAGTGCTCGTAGTTTGTGTAAAATAATGCGTGCTTTCGATATATAATGTTATTTGTTTGTAAAGCAGCGTGGCTTTCGGTTTAGATTTAAGCAAATTAATTTGGATGTGATTCAAATCGTGCGAGACACAGAACAGACTCAAGTAACTTTTCCATGCTTGAAGCTTAGAGGTAGAATATAATTTAAGTTACTCTCCGTGTGCACAGACGGAGGAACAGCGAACTGTACCCGAGTCTGCTTGAAAACAGTGGTCAGTGTGCGGTTAACGCGAATCTCATGTGATCTCATTCGCACCAAATCACGGAAACACTGCACGTATGAATTGGTCAAGCACTGTATATATGCATTTAATCACTCGCTTTTCTGACACACACAGGCCTACTGTAAATGACGAGCAGTAAGCAGATCTAATTTCTGATTTAAATATGTAATTCCAAATCATATCAAAATACAAGTTAATGTTTAGATATCAAAGATATACAAATATGTAATCTGTACATACAATATGTATCTCAAAATGGATTAAAAATGTGTATATATATTTATGTAACAGCCATTATTCATCTGGTCCAAGCAACATTTCTGGGTTTAGATGAATAGGCTACTACAGCAGTTTTCTTTTTTTACTTTAAGAACAGTGCCTTTTTAAACTAACTTCTAAAAGCACATTTTAATTTAAAATGTAAAATTTTTTTTGTCTGCAAGCACAGTTAATGTTCAAACTATTTATAATGTTTAAAGTGGCTGACAATAATACATATTTTTAATATGTAAATATGTATTTTTAAACAATCTGCCTCGTTTTTGAACTGTACAGTGCTGTAGCTGCTTAATTAGGCCTACTACGCTACTGTATTTCATTACCGGTCATATGGTGGTACTTGGAGAGACAATTTTTTTCCGAGGTGGTACCTGGTGAAAAAAGTTTGAGAACCACTAACTTAAGCAGTTTACATGTGTTTGTTGCCTCATTACAAACACACACACATCTGCTGCCCTCAATATACACGCTAAACTAACAAAAGATACATTTAAACAGACCGCATGCCTCTTTAGGGTGGCACTGAATACAGTTTTAATCCATAGATCTTGCATTTTGTACAAGATGAGTACTGTAAACAGATGAGACACTTTGTGGTCATGCATGGCTGCTGCTTACTCTTCCTTAAAGGCTGTCCTGTTTTCGAAATAAGAGTCCCACATATAAATTAAGTATAATACAAAGCTTGGATAAACATTCTTAATAGAATGTAATCTCAATAGAAAATGTTGTGGGTATGGATTGTCTCAGTCTGCGTTTTGTTTCATTCATTGATTTTCTTTTCAGCTTAGTCCTTTTATTAATCCGGGGTTGACACAGCAGAATGAACTCATCCAGCATATGTTTTACGCAGCAGATCCCCTTACAGCTGCTTTTTTGGCATTTCCTAATGTACTGAAACTTAAGATGAACAGTAAAAGTCTCAGCGTAGGAGTTTAACTTAGGAAGTGAGCAAAAGGTGCATCCTTTAGAGGTAAAATTCATCAAAATATAAACTCAATGGCCACTTTATTAGGTACACCTGTCATAGAATGCATCTAAATAATATGTTGAAGTGTTCTCTGATACAAGCAGAAGGTATGTGGCTTAGTTAAGCGCGAATATTATCTAGAAACTTTTATAAAGGTTTTTAATGTTTAATGGCTTGGTCTCATTCCAGAAAAATCACAGTAGAATGAAAAAATTTGACATGATACACAAACACATTAAACACTTAAGCAGTTTGCATGTGTTTGTTGCCTCGTTACAAACATATACGCGTCTGCTGCCCTCAATTTCCACGCTAAACTAACAAAAGAGACATTTAAACAGACCGCATGCCTCTTTAGGGTGACACTGAATACAGTTTTAATCCATAGATCTTGCATTTTGTGTTTTAAAGTGCCGTGAACAGATGAGACACTTTGTGGTCATGCATGGCTGCTGCTTACTCCTCCTTAAAGCCTGTACTGTTTTCAAAATAAGAGTCCCACATATAAAGTAAGTAAAATACAATGCTTGGATAAACATAAAAATAAGAGAAAAAATTTATCGCCGCAATCTCAATAGAAAATGTGTGTATGAATTGTCTCAGTCTGTGTTTTGTTTCATTCATTCATTATTTCCTTTTCAGCTTAGTCCTTAGAATGCATCTAAACAATATATTGAAGTGTTCTCGTATACAAGCAGAAGGTATGTGGCTTAGAAGGTATGTGGTTTAGTTAATCTCGAAAATTATCCAGAAACTTTCATATGGGGTTTTTAATGTTCAATGGCTTGGTGTCATTCCAGAAAAACCACAGTAGAACGAAAAAATTTGACATGATACACAAACACTTAAGCAGCTTACATGTGTTTGTTGCTTCGTTACAAACATACACGCGTCTGCTGCCCTCAATATACACGCTAAACTAACTTCAGCTTAGTCCTTTTATTAATCCGGGGTTGACACAACAGAATGAATTTATCCAGCATATGTTTTACGCAGCAGATGCCCTTCCAGCGGCAACACATCACTGGGAAACACCCATACACACTCATTCACACACACACATAGACTACGGCCAATTTAGTTCATTCAATTCACCTATACCGCATGTCTTTGGACTTGTGGGGGAAACCGAAGCACCCAGAGGAAACCCCCATACACTCTCATTCACACACATACACTACGCAAAAAAAAATGTCATTTCCATTTACTTAACTCTTATTATTTAGTTAGGTATATACAGATTTGTATTCTATGGCACCTTGAAAGCAAATATTGTTGATGCCAGAGATCAGAGGAGAACTCAGATCCCAACCCAGTAGAACACCTAGGGTGAGTTGGAATCGTAGATCACATCATGGATGAGCAGTGGACAGTAGGGCTGGGCAATATATCGAGTTTTATAGATATATCGATATATGTTTTCAATGTGATACAGGATTAGACAATACCGTTAAAATCAATATGTGGTGTGTTGGACTGTAAGTTAGACTTTGCAGATAAACATTTATAAAATTTTATTGAAAATACAGACTATATTTACCGTAGGGGAAACACGGTGGCTCAGTGGTTAGCACTGTGGTGGTTAGCAAAGTGGTTAGCACTTGCAACAAGAAGGTTGCTGGTTCGAGTCCTGGCTGGGTCAGTTGCCATTTCTGTGTGGCGTTTGCAGGTTCTCCCCACATTAGCGTGGGTTTCCTCCAGGTGCTCTGGTTTCCCCCACAAGTCCAAAAACATGCGGTATAGGTGAATTGAATGAACTAAATTGGCCGTAGTGTATGTTTGTGTGTGAATGAGTGTGTATGGATGTTTCCCACTGCTGGGTTGCAGCTGGATGGGCATCTGCTGTGTAAAACATATGCTGGATAAGTTGGCGGTTCATTCCGCTGATGAATAAAGAGACTAAGCCGAAGGAAAATGAATGAATGAACATTTACCGTATATTGCCTTTTATGCCAAAAATACAGGGTCAATATCACCCAGCTCTAGTTGAACACATCAATATTAATTAAACTGAGGAATATTTCAAGCTCTTTATGTGATCCAAAGTGATCCAACCAGACACTGGCAAAGTGTACCTAGTACACTGGCTATTAAGTATAAGTGTACAAATCAAATGCACAGCTATTTTACTGCAAAAGTAAATTTAATATTGAAAATATTTAAAAGGATACAAATCAAATTCAAAATCAGGTGCTTACATTCAGAACATATCTAATATGCAGATGAGAAGCTAAATGTAATTATCACATTGCTTATATTAAGAAAATGAATAAAAAAAAACATAAATAAAATTGTAAATAAAAACAAGGTCAGACTTTTTTGGCCTCTTTGACAACAGCAGTGCATTAACTGTTTACTTGGGATCATGTGATGTCCTCTTGTGTGTTGGTTCTAGGTGACAGTAGAGCTGAAATCACAACAGAAACAGCTGAATGGGATTAACGTTGGTCAGATTTATCAATATTTAAAAAGAAATTATAACAAAATCAAACACTTCCTTACCTTTCATGTTTATGACTCTGCATCACGGTGACCATGTGGTTCTTGTGAAGTAACTGTTGCTGAGCTGTTGCCTTTTAGAAAGATTTGTCCTTTATGCTCCTCCTTACTGCTAAGAAAATGATGGAACAATCCATACAACAACGGCCTAAATCCGCAAAACAGAACAATACAAAAAGCATTAAAAATGACTCAAACTAAATAAAAATTATGTCTGTTAAAAAAAATAAAAAAGAGTGGTTTGGATATTCTTTCAAAACATTAATTTATATAAAATTAAAACGAGTAAATGTTGAGTTTTGTTTTTTGGTATCTGATTTAGTTTCAGCATCGATATCGCAATGTGATAGTTCGTAACAGAAACGCACTTCAAATAGCACAGAATCCAATGAAAATGTGTTGGGGAACCCAAAAAGTTTATAGATTGCTTATTGGATTTAGAGGAGAAGTAAATAGTAAACATTAATTCATCAATATCTGACTAAATATGTGAACGAAAATACTCACAACACATGCAAATACAGAAATGCACTGCAAATAGCACAGATCACAATGGAAATGTGTCTGAGAAATGTATCGATTGTTTATTAGATTTGGAGGAGATGCACTCCCACTGCAGAAACATCCCAATCGATCTAACATTATAAATTCTTTCGAAATAAAGATATTAAGTCATCTGGTAAGATTGTTTTGGTATCGCAATATATATTGCAAAATAAACAAATATCGCAATGCTAGATTTTTCCAATATCGTGCAGCCCTAATTGCTTTAATATATAACAAAAAGAAAATTGGGTCAAGTTAAAAGAAGTGAGTTAAAACAAATGTTTTTTATGATCAAAACAGCTAAATTGTTTGCTTTGAGCAAAATCTGACTTGTGTATTACAGTAGTTACATGCCGACTGGACTACTGCAGTAGTGTTTTGGCTGACGGACCGAAGATCTCCATCAAACACTGAGCAGCAAGAATTCTTCCTCGTACTAGGCTGAGGAATTACGTCCAGCACTTAAATCATTTCACTGGCTACTTGTGTCTTACAGAACTAATTTCAAGACCCTCTTAATAAATTTAAAAACGTCTTCATGTTATTGCGCCAACATTCCTTGCTGATCGTATCTGAAGTGTGGCTAAAAAAGTGGCAAGTCAGCTTTTAATCACTGGTTCTCAAGCTGTGTTCACACTCAAAACACTGTAAAACTTTTTCCCAGTTTACAATCATTTAATTTTCTTATAGTTTTACCTTTAGTTTCAACATTTCAACATATATATATTTAAAAGAATAGATTTTTTGTCTCATCTACTTACAAGTGAGTTGATGTTTATGTAAGTTTACAAATATCTCTAATTAGTTTTGTTTTAACTGGTACATGATTCCTAAATGAATTAATAAAAAACAATATGCATAAAATAATAATAATAATTATATATATATATATATATATATATATATATTTTATTTATTTTTTTGCCAGGAGGGACACCCCTACTCTTTACAAGAATTGCCATGGGATTACAGAGGGTCAGGAACTCGGTTTAACGTCTCAACCGAAAGACGGCACTCACTGACAGTACATTGTCCCCTTCACTATACTAGGGCATTAGGACTCACACAGGCCACAGGTTGAGCGCCCTCTGCTGGCCTCACTAACACCACTTCCAACAGCAACCTAGTTTTCCCATGTGGTCTCCCATCCAGGTACTAACCAGGCTCAGCCCTGCTCAGCTTCAGTGAGTAACCGGTCTTGGGCTGCAGGGTGGTATGGCTGTGGCAATGGTACAGATTGCAACATTGTTCTAGATTTTTGTATTATTTTATTTAGAGAAAAATTATATAAATTCTGGAATTGTATATAAATAAAAGTGTATGCTTTGCTTCAAATATCTTGTGTCACAATATTGGTCAAATAATGAATTGTTCCATGTCAACACATCCAGAGGTCCCTGGCTTAAATTTCTGATTCTCTGTATATTTTAAAATAAGGTTTAAATGCTATAAAAACACAAAAGGATCATAATTTCACTGAAACATGAGAAGCAATGGAGCTCTAGATGAAGAAACGGTTCATTTTACAGGCCATAGAATCACACTGACCCTGGGCCATCTTTAATGTATATATACAAGCACTTGTACAGTGCACTGACTGTGCTGCTCTTATGTTTACATGCCCTATGAGTAAGGCTGGTCACAAATCATACTCACACTGATCTGGCACTTGAATCTTCTGCCACGTTGAGCTCTTTGGCCAAAAATTCACGGTCCAGAGGAACTTCAGGCTGACCTGATTCTGAGATACATAATTTTAAACAGATCAACCTTAAAAACCCAACATATTTGCTGTAATATACAGTTGAAGAAGATTATTCGCTCTAATGTGAAAGTCTAATTATTTAACAGAGCAAGGCAATCTTGCAGTTTTTTATGGAGAAAGTCTTATTTCTTGTATATGGATGGAACAAAAATAATAATTTTAAATAATAATAATTAAAAATGACAAAAGTCAATATCATTAACCCCTTTAAGATTTTTCTTTTTTTGATTGGCTACAGAACAAACTACTGTTGTCTAATGACTTGATTACAAATTCATTATTGAATCTGTTGATTAAAAATGTGCTGAAAAAAATATTCTCTCTGCTAAACATCAATTGGAAGATACTTCAAAAATGTTCTTCACTTGTAGGCTAATAAATTTGTTTTCAACTATCATTAGGGATAAGTTATATTATGTAAATTAACCACAGTTTGAAAATTAAACAACAACAACAACAACAACAACAACAACAACAAAACATGATTGCTGCAATTAAACCACAGTAACTACAAATTTAAATATGACGACTTTTGTTATGAAAACTGATCTCATAAGAGCTGATGGAGAAAAAAATTATTGCCTTTGAGTCAATAATTCTAAAGAGCATTTTGAGTAATTCATATGGTTTGAAGTACAAATCAAATGAGCCAAAAAGGTTGACGAAAAAAATGATGTGCAATAGAGCGAACACCTATAGATATACACTTCACAGTTGGATTTATGACTGCAAATCATTCTTTTCAAACATTATTATGACATTGTATGAATGCACTCAGTAGAGAAGCAGGAGATTTTACATATGAATTGACAGTTTACTGAGAAAAAATATGATATTATTATGTAATAAATCAATTCTTCTAGATTAACATTTGACTTCAAATGCTACTAAGCTACATTTTGCCATATTTTGTGCATTTAACTTAAATTTCACCCCAAAATGAAAATTCTCTCAGCATTTACCCATTCTTTACTTGTTTCAAACCTTGAGTTTCTTTCTTCTGTTAAACGCAAAAGAAGATAATCAGACAAATGTTGGAGCATATAACCATTGGCTTCAAAAGTATTTGTTTTTCCTACTATGGAAGTCAATGGTTACAGGTTTTCAACTTTCTTCAAAAGATCTTCTTTTGGGTCAAACAGAAGAAAGAAAGTAAACGAGAATGAGTAGACTGACATTTTTCAATTCAAATTTTCATGTAACCATTGACTTCCTATAGTACTTGTTTTTCCTTTTTAGATTTCTTCTAAATATCTTCTTTTGGGTCCAACAGAAGAAGGAAACTCATAAAGGTTATATTAATACGGTGAATAGTGAGTAAATTGTCAATTTTGGGTTAACTATTCCTTCCAGAGTCAAGCCAACTTTATGCCAGTAGGCTATGAATGACATTTGCAGTTAAACTGTGGTTATACATATTGGCTATCAATGCACTAAGAAAAGATGATTTGATTTTGGTACTGTAAGAGTACTTTTTGGTACTTAATGTACTAAACTCAACCATGTTTATCACTGTATTCATACTTTACAGGTGTGCGTTTACCTGCGGTCAGCACTGAAGCGGTGTACCGATACTTGTTGAACTCCAGGTATTCTCGGATCAGCTCGTTGATCAGCAGGTTGTCGTGAGAGAGCGGCGGCCGCGGGGTGTTCGGGTCATCCAGCGCGCTGAACACCTCCGCCCGGACCCGAGCCTTCAGCTGCCCCAGGACCCCGCGGGCCTCCAAAGTCTCCCTCAGCGCTAAACATCATCATGGAGACGGATACACACTTCAGTCAGCTCGGGAAACATACAGTACACACACACCGATGACTGTGAAGCTAACGTTAGGTGCTAATATTGTATTAAGTGGCTAATATTAAGAAGCGTGTCGACTGTAGACGTTATCTAACAAACACTCAATGTCAGCAAAACGATGAGAAACATAACACTGATGATATTTTCTGAGTATCAGCTCACCGCTTTTCAACTCAGTGATGGTTGCCATTGAAACCCTTCTGCAGTGACCAGACGCTTCCGCTAGAGGTCCGTGTGGCGCTTATTATGTGTGTGGTAAAGAGTGAGACTGATGCCTAGCCCGTCCACTCTACATAGCGAGAGACAGCAGGAGACCAAACCTTCTCACTTCGAGTTAAAAACAAATCAAATAAAATATATATATATTCATTCATTCATTTTCTTGTCGGCTTAGTCCCTTTATTAATCCGGGGTCACCACAGCGGAATGATCCGCCAAAAAAATATTTATAGTAGCAAATTATATATAGTAGCAAAAATATAGTAGCAAATTATATTAATTCCTTGCCATATTAATTAATATATTGCAATAAGGCAAATATATTTTAGCAACTTCCCCAATTTCTGTATATTTTTATTATCATATTAATATTATTAAATATTATTTAAAATATAAAAATGTTTGAGAATGCATTTATTTCTCTTTTTAAACCTTTATTAAACCACTTTAAATAAAATACAGGGATTGTAACAACATAAAAGTATGAATGAATGATAACAAATAAACAAGAGCAAGTTAATAACCATTAATTACAATAAATATTAATTATTATTAAGCCAAGCTAGTCAAGACTTTTGGGGATTTTTCCCAGCTAATTAAAAAATGTATTTTTTAAAATTGTTTTTATTATTATTTTTATTATTATTTTATTATTATTATTATTATTATTATTGTTTTTATTATTATTTTTAAATTGTTTTGTCACAAATCTTGAAGGTTTTATATTAATCATAATTATTTTTTTTAACCGTAAGAACATCCGAGGACCACGTGATTTCACACGGAAGTAAATATCGAGTGGAAATTTCTCCGCGTGTGAGATTGTTCACTCGCTTTTGTCCCGGAAGAAGAAGATTTTTTCATCGTGTCAGTTGTCGTCATCCTTCGTGCCAAAACAACTTCTTTCTAGACCAGGCTATAAAATGGCTGGAACAGCTTTAAAAAGACTCATGGCCGAATACAAGCGTAAGTCGTGTAGTTCCATTCAGCGCTGTGTTGTTGCTTGTGAGCTGCGGATGTTTCAGTGTTTTGCTAGCAACAGTTTGGCAGCTGTTGTCCCAAAACACTCGGATACTTCCAGAACTTTACTAGCATATTATGACAGAATGAATTAATTGTACGATTTAAGCCAACACATCAACAGAAGTCGCACTGAATACTCTGAAAATAGCCGTAAATAACTCGAACTCCACTTCACAACATGTACGCTGTGCTCAATTTCTTTATATTCTGTTATCCAAATGCATTTGTTTCTTTGCAGAACTTACCCTAAACCCTCCAGAGGGGATCGTGGCAGGTGAGATTTGGGACAGTTAGCGAACTGCTCCATTTACCTCATTGTATCATGTCGTTAAGAGAATTAAAATGATAATAATAATAATAATTCATTCATTTAATAGTCTTGACTTATGCCATTCTCACAGGGCCTGTAAATGAGGAGAATTTCTTTGAGTGGGAAGCTCTGATTATGTAAGTATTGCATATGGAAAAGTATTTCTTCTTTATTTATTTAATCACATAATTTAATAAGCAAGAACATGTGTTTCTTGTCATTCAAAACAGTCATGTTTGTGTACTGTGTATCTGTGTACTACACGTGCAGTCTACAGCAGGGATTTGGGGAGCTTCCGATGGCTGCAAAGGAGTGTTTGCGGTCCATAAAGATGTCTGGAAGAAAAAAAAACATGACAATTTAAAATTATTATTGCATAATTAAGTTGATAAAAATCCTAGACACATAAATAACCACATTAACATAAAGAATTTAAAAACATTTAAAATGTATAAAACATGTAGAAATTATTATTATTATTATTATTATTATTATTATTATTATTATTATTATTATTGTGATTATTAATAAATAAATAACTCAAAAACATTATTAAAAACATACAAACTAGATTACAAGTAATAATGTTAATAAATAAAATTAGTCTTAAATGTGTAAATGAATGAATGGATTACTCTACTGAGTAGAAAAATATTTAATAATAACTTTATAGAAACAAATTTTTTTTTTAAATTATTCATTCATTCATTCATTTTCTTGTCAGCTTAGTCCCTTTATTAATCCGGGGTCGCCACAGCGGAATTAACCGGCAACTTATCCGGCATTTGTTTTAGGCAGCGGATGCCTCTTCCAGCCACAACCCATCTCTGGGAAACATCCATTTATTTTCATTCACACACACGTACACTACGGACAATTTAGCTTACCCAATTCACCTGTACCACATATCTTTGGACTTGTGGGGGAAACCGGAGCACCTGGAGGAAACCCACACGAACACAGGGAGAACATGCAAACTCCACACAGAAATGGAGCCAGCCGAGGCTCGAACCAGTGACCTTCTTGCTGTGAAGCGACAGCACTACTTACTGCGCCACTGTGTCGCCCTCTTTAAATTATATTTAGACCCATTTTATTTATAATATTATGAGATTTTATTTATGACGTTTTTTGTTCACAGTATAAATAAGGTCTGCGTTTAGGACCATATAGATGGCCTTTATTAATATTCCTCACACTATTTACATTACAAAGCGGTGCAGAATAGTGTAAAGTAGTCAAGTTCACATGGACCTGTGTGCCTTTCCTCATATTGAACATTCAGTTTAGTTTGGTGAAAAACTTCACACAAAAAATAGTGGGGATATGTATAAAACAAGCATAGAAACAATTATAATCTCTTAAAAAAATAATTATATGCTATGAAATAGATTTTCCTAAGAATATAAGGTCATTTTGGTGTGCATGTGGGTGTACATGTTTATTTATTAATTGGTTGTTTGATTGTTTGGCGGCTTTGCTGTATTTCTACCTAGGGAAAATATTTAGTAACACTTTACTTGAAGGGGCTGTTCATAAGACTGTCATGAAACCTTCATAATCATGACGTCATGAATATAAATGAGATTTTATGCTTGCTTATTATAATTGTCATTAGGTGTCATTAGCACAGTTATGTCATTTTAAATGCAAAGGTGACATTGTTTGAAATGTCTTTTTTAACAACTTGACATAAATAGTAAATCATCTGTCTTTATCAAGGCAACTTGTCATTGTAAAGACTGCATAACTTGTTATAAATCTGTCATAAACATGACAAGTTATGTCTTCTTGGTAATATCTTGGTAAACCTTGATAATATCTCAAACTATTTCATCTTTGCATTTAAAATGACACAACTGAACGAATGACACTCAATTACAGTTGTCATAAACATGCATAAAATCTCGTTCATATTCATAATGTGTCATGTCATGATTATAAAGGTGTCCTGACAGTCTAATGAACACCACCTTCAAGTACAGTGTTACCATATTGACCTTATTCTTCAATGCGGAAGTGCGCTCGTTTTTGTAATTGTTTTAGAACTTCTGATTCAGTTGCCTATGAGAGAAATCACTAGCAATAAATAACGGTAGAAAACAGTCAGACAACTCGCTCTACAAACAAGTGTTTGCATGATTATACAGACAAAATAGAATAATATAATAAGAAAATGCAATCAATGATATCAGTTTGCTACATCAAGCGGTAAAGGCTAGTTCGAATATGCGGCCAGTCGGAAGTGCGATATGCACATTAATATAGCGGCATTTTTTTATGGCACTGTATAACAATAATTCATATTTTTACGGTACTGTGACAGTTGGGTTTAGGGTTGGGATGGGGGTAGGCGTTAAAAAATACAATTTATTGGGTAATTTAATAGATAACATAAATAATACTCGATACAACTACTGTTTTCAGGTTACTGTGACGATTGGGTTTAGGGTTGGGGTGGGGGTAGACGATAATAAAATACAATGAATGGGAAATGTAATAAATAATACAAATAATTCTTGTTAACTTTCGGCTGCAAACGCATCCGTTCTAGCAACTACCACATCAAGCAGCAGAACGAGCTGTTTATAATGTCTAAATTGGATGGAAGTGAATAAGAAGTCTCAGGCCAAAATGATGCAAATGGCTGCACCCGCTTGTACGTGAAGAATAAGGTGAATAGTCTATCATTCGAAACAAAAAAAGTAATAACGAACATGTCAAAAGCAACAAATAATAAAAAATATAATATATAATAAGAGATCAGTTATAGAAAGAGCACGGGACAAGTTAATTTTCAGAATGACACGTGATAAAAATGAACACTAACATTTACTAAATTCTTAAAGCAGTTTTACTTCGTATTTTAATCAGTTTAGTGTTAAGTTGACATAAAAAATGCTAATGCTATGACACTGTGATCAATTTATAGATTTATCAAACCTATTTTAAGCCTAAAATTTAATAGAACACTTGTTACATTTTACAATTTGCAACTTTCTGTTTCACTCTTCCTCCAAACCTGTATTCATTCACATCCTGCGCTACTTTTTATTCTCTTGCTCTACTTAGTCATTGAGGACACATTAAGTGATGATAAGTAGTTTTGATTTTGGATAAGACCAATCAGCGTGTCCTCCGGTCAATCAAACTAGTGGTTAGATCAGCGGTTTTGACCGATAACCCTTTAAGTGAAACTAAGTGCCAAGCAAAATAAGGAACAGTGTCCCCTAGCAACTCCCCGACAGCTGTTCCACAGATACGGGACGGAGCTCTTTTGATGCGGTGCTAATCACGATTACTGATCGATATCTGCCCATAGAAACAGTATTTGACCGACAGCTGGATATGGTAGGTAAACAGAAGGAGATTTGCATGTCAAATGGACCTTTCAGAATGATTCCATGAAGTTCTGCCAATTCTGTCAGCAGCGCTGGATGGATTTCGGTGATTTATGCCGTTTATGATATAGATATCGTTTTCTTTTTTTTTAGTTGTAGCATCCATCGATATAAAGATATCAGCTATGGTTTCTCTCTTATTTCTCTCTGGTTTTAATTTCTGCAGTCTTACATGCCCAATGCGTTTTTTGTCAATAAAGCCAGTGTTCTGTCGATTTGTCCTACCTTGTCAGATTTTCCTACCTCCCATTTAAAAAGTAGGTAGCACATTTTGATGGCGAAATATGCTACCCATCAGATTTAGCTACCAGTGTAAATTTTAATGTGAAGTAGTGTGATATGAAGCTGTAATATCGCCCTAACCCCAACCTCAGAACCATTTAAATACAGTGTTGTTAGGATAAAATGTCAGGACACCGGTTCTAGTAAATTTCCACCAAATTTCTTCAGATAGAGCAGCATTTAGTACGCAGAGCCATAGTTCACTGATGATCTATGTAAAATTTAGTTCAAAAGCAATTTAATCGAACGATTATGACATCGAGATAACAATTGACGAGTTTTGTTTCCCAAAACTGTAGTTGCTCTGTCGCAGATCTATCGATTGAACCACGTTAATTAGGACGTAAAACACAGTGAAGTAACAACGTCTTTAGAGAAAAAAAACATATTTTGTGCACATTATATTGTTTTACACGTACATGCATTTTTAAAAAAGGGTATCCGCTGTGTAAAACATATGCTGGTTAAGTTGGTGGTTCATTCTGCTGTGGTGATCCCTGATAAATAAAGGGACTAAGCCGAAGGAAAATTAATAAACCTAATTATTTTCATGAACATGAACTTTTTTTTTCTTTGCTTTTTTTTTTATAAGCATGAACTTTATTCATGTTATCACTTTTGGTAAAAACATGCACTTGTTTTCAATGTTATTGAATTATATGTATACGGCACATGGCACAGGGCCAATGTTTCCTTTACAAATATTATTGAGAATATTCCATATTCTATTC
>CAIGQQ010038854.1:4200246-4215758 GCA_903798035.1 Danio albolineatus | reverse complement strand
ATGCCCTTTCTAAATATTTCTCACAGTTTTGGATAAACAAGCCCCTCGTTAGTATGTTAGCACTTAGCCAATGCTACAAGATTAAAGTTGTGGTGTCATTTTGGGTAGAGTAATGTGTCTTTTAGTCTGTCCGATACTCTGGCATATGTTTTATGCGGCAGATGCCCTTTCTAAATATTTCTCATAATAACAGTTTTGGATAGACAAACCCCTCACCTTAAGCAGGACTAGTACGTTAGCACTTAGCTAATGCTTCAATATTAATGTTGTGGTGTCATTTTTATGTAGGGTAATGTCTGTTTTACTCTGTCCGTTACTCTGGCATATGTTTTATGTGGCAGATGCCATTTATAAATATTTCTCACGATAACAATTTTGGATAAACAAATGCCTTACCTTAGAATTAGTATGTTAGCACTTAGTGACTGCTACAAGATTAATATTGTGGTTTCATTTTTTGTAGGGAAATGTGCCTTTTACTCCGTCAATTACTTATATGTTTTATGAGGCAGATGCCCTTTCTAAATATTTCTCACAGTTTTGGATAAACAAGCCCCTCATTAGTATGTTAGCACTTAACCAATGCTACAAGATTAAAGTTGTGGTGTCATTTTGGCTAGAGTAATGTATCTTTTAGTCTGTCCGATTTTATGCAGCAGATACCCTAGGACTAGTACGTTAGCACTTAGCTAATGCTACAATATTAATGTTGTGGTGTCATTTTTTTGTAGGGTAACATGTGTTTTACTCTGTCCATTACTCTGGCATATGTTTTATGCTGCAGATGCCCTTTCTAAATATTTCTTATAGTAACAATTTTGGAAAAAAAAAAAAACACACCTTGAGTAGAACTATTAGGTTAGCACTTAGCTACTGCTACAAGATTAATGTGCAATTTTTTTGTAAGGTAATGTGGTTTTACCTGGTTATTACTCTGGCATGTGTTTTATGTGGCAGATGCTCTTTCTAAATATTTCTCATAATAACAGTTTTGGATAAACAAACCCCTCACATTAAGTAGGACTAGTACATTAACACATAGCTATTGCAACAATATTAATGTTGTGGTGTCTTATTTTGTAGAGGAATGTGTCTTTTGCTCTGAGTTACTCTGGCATATGTATAATGTGGCAGATGCCCTTTCTAAATATTTCTCATAATGTCAGTTTTGGATAAACAAGCCTCTTACCTTAGGATTAGTACATCAGCACTTAGCTATTAATGTTGTGGAGTAGTTTTTTAGTAGGGTAGAATGTGTGTTTTGAAAAAGTACCTGTAATACCTGCTTCACTAATTAGTCAAACCCATATCATTTAGCCATTACATCCTAATATGTACCAGAAGAGGGAGAGACCGAGAGTGAGAGGGAAAAGTCATGCAAAACAAATATTCCTGGGAAAAACAGGCTGGGTTGTAACAGCCACTGACACGAATGATACCTCAGATCACTCAGCACCTTGAAGAGAGGTGTGGTATTATTGTTTACACTTTATTTAGGTGGTTTCATTTACTCACTTTCCTTTGGCCTAGTCCCTGATTTATCAGGTGTCCCTACAGAGGAGTGAACTGCCAGTTACTGTGGCATATATTTTATAAGGCAGATGCCCTTCCAGCCCATACCCAGTACTGAGAGTACACTAGCTCTTGAACCCCCAGTGCTGGGAAACACACATTCATACACTACGGCCAATTTAATTGATCCAGTTCACCTATAACGCATGTGTTTGCTGTGAGTGAAAGAGGAGAGGAGGGACGCAAAAAAGTAAATCCCTTCTAAATATTCCATTTTCCATACATCATCATACTGAAATAAAAGTCTGCCACAACTTTCATTTCACACAAACTTTAAAGTTTGTGTGAGATCACGATTTGTATTGTGTACTGCCGGGGGTGTGACACTGACAACAGAGGCGCAGATCCAAATGCAGGCTTATTAGTAAGGTCAGGTAAGCAGTGGTCAACACAGGTGCAAACAGATGTATATAGGTAATCCAGTCACTTCCACCTAAAGGGATCAACAGTTTTTTTTCACTTCACCTCTAACTTTAGTTTCTCATCTATTCATGATGAATCAAATGTTCTCTAGTATCTGACATGCCCCGTCCCCTTCGCTTGAGCTCAACCACTCTCACTGGCAATGCTCTTGGCTATTTCATAGCCAAGAGGAGGAGCTACACTTTGTCCCACCCTCTCACACAATTCTAAACACTTCACGGGACCTATAACCACGCCCCTCTTATTGTTCGTTTGCTATGATTGGATGATGCACAAAAAGAAAGCCCCGCCCCGTACTCAATATTCAATATCAGTTCAAAGCTCGCAAAAAACAGTTAGCTCGCCATGTACGTCGGTGGACTTGAGATGAACAGAGGAGTTGACCACGATGACGGGGTTTAAGTCTGGCGAAGAACGGATTCAGAAAGCAGTTAAGACAAAAACAGAAGCCAAAATATAAAATAAACAAGTACATAACAGAGTAAGAATGTGTAAAATCTGAAAACTTGGTAAAAATTCTGGTGAGGGCTTTTCTTTTTCTGGATTGCTTTTGAAAACTGTTGATTAGGTTTAGGAAAGTATGTGGGCTTTTTTAAACACTATCGGTTGGGTTCAGGGAAGGTCAGTCAGTCAGTCAGTCAATTGACAGTGGCCTCTGTTGGATTTCTGTGAGAGCAGCAGGTGCGAATGGTACTCACAAGAGAAATTTGAAATCTCAAAAAGCGTACTCAGGACTTGTGGATTTGCGGAAAAAAAAACTGCACAAAAATGTATCTCCTGGGACGTATTTGGTGCTCTCCAGAAATGTATATAGATGTACGTTTTCAGAATGAGCCTCGGTTGCTTAAAAATGTGTTTTTTTCACCTTAAACAGTGTTCACTAATTATTTGCAAGACTGTAAAAAAGACTTTATTTAATGTTCACAGTGCAATTTCATTAATCAAAAATCTAATGATTTGCCTTGTTTAAAAAAATGGAAGCATTCACGATGAAGAAATCCGTCACTTGTTATCAATACACACATACATGTTGTTAAGGAACACTTTCACTACACATCATCAAAGGCCAGTAAGAGAGAGAGAGAGAGAAAAACAGAAAGTGAGAGTGAATCAGATGAGGACACCGAGAGGGACTCCACCCAGAGGAAGAAAATAAAACAGAGAGAAGCAGGGGGGGTTATGATGAAGCAGAGAAATGCTGAGATTAGGACTCCAGGAAATCTCTCTCTCTCTCTCTCTCTCTGTCTGGCTCTGTACCTCCTTCTGAGCCCCTCCTCTTGTGTTGACATGGTCTCTGTAAATACAGCACGTTTGCCCCTTGAGCTCTCAGTTGTAGTTGTAATGTGTGAACATGTTCTTCTGACTCTACAGGTGACAGGTGAAGCAGCTACATTCGGGACACGCTGAGAAACAAAGCCTGAGGATCTTTGACTGAAGCCTTCACAAAGTATACTGGCTCCAACTCTTTTTGTTAATGATTAGCATTTGAGTGAATAAGGAAAAACCTCCTCGGGAAGAAGTAAAGAACATAAATTTTGATAGATTATTTGTCATTGTTTAAGTATGTATTTTTAACTAATGCTGCAGATTATGTTGGTTGCTTTATCAAAATTAGACAATGAAGGACAAACTCCATTCTGGACAGTTCAGGAGCTTGAGAATACAGGACATAAAAGCGTCTTGACCAGCGGAGAGCTCTGAGTTATTCGAATACCCTTGTGGCTAGTCAGACATTTGTAAGGACATCTTTTATTGAGGAATCAACAGGGTAATGGAAGGACATCAGGACTTGCTACTTACATTTCTGCTGCTGCTGCTGATGTCATTGACAGGAAGTGTGACTGTAGTGCCATGGAAACCCTGTACAGGTGAGATGCAGTACATGCATATACATATATATCAATTAATACTTGTTTGTCCTCTAATATGCAGTTCATTTCTAAATCGTTTCGCTGTGTTTTGTTTTTATTAAACTGACCGTGGGATGACACGGAGGTCCAGTGGTTAGCACTGTCGCTTCACAGCAAGAAGGTCGCTGGTTCAAGCCACGGCTTGATCAGTTGGCATTTCTGTGTGGAGTTTGCATGTTCTCCCCATGTGGGTTTCCGCTGGGTGCTCCGGTTTCCCCCACAAGTCCAAAGACATGTGGTATAGGTGAAATTAATAATCTGAATCGGCCATAGTGTATGTGTGTGGATGAGTGTGTACAGGTGTTTCCCAGTACTGGGTTGCAGTCGGAAGGGCATCCGCTGTGTAAAACAAACGCTGGAATAGTTGCCGGTTTATTCCAAAGTATCGACCGCTGATTTAAACTGACTGTAAACTGTTTAAATTATTAGAGAAATATGTTAATTAACTCATTAAATTAAATTCTAAAATAGGCTAAAATGTTTACATCTCATTTAAATAGTTTCATTTTATGTTTTTCATTTAAATATTTTTACATTTGAACTTGGCTTTGTCTTACTTAGACTATATTGAAAGACTAAAGACTATATTTATATTTGTTTATACTAATTACACCCATTTCTATCATATACCTTTAAGTTAGAAAATTGTAGCTCCACTGCTACAATGATATGCAAAAAATAGAGGATTTTTCTCACACATCATATGTCTCATATTTCATAAGCAAAACTTTAAGTGTAACTTTAACAATTACCTATATTAGTGGTCCGCATGATAACAGTCTGTTCATCATATGCACATTTACTGTCATATTTTTACAATAAACTATTTTTTAGGACCTGATCATAGATATTAAAGATGTATTCATTTTGAAGCTTTTTAACCGTTTCAATTGCAATGTGTATACTTAATGCCATTCTTGATTATTTTATACATACAGTTGAAATCAGAATTATTAGCCCCCCTGAATTATTAGCCCCCCTGTTAATTATTTCCCCAATTTCTGTTTAACGGAGAGATTTTTTCATCACATTTCTAAACATAATAGTTTTAATAACTCATTTCTAATCACTGATTTATTTTATCTTTGCCATAATGACAATAAATAATATTTTACTAGATATTTTTCAAGACACCTCTACACAGCTTTAAGTGACATTTAAAGGCTTAACTAGGTTAATTAGGTTAACTAGACAGGTTTGGCTAATTAGGCAAGTTATTGTATAACAATGGTTTGTTCAGAAGACTATCAAAAAAAAAAAAAAAACAGTTTAAAGAGGCTAATCATTTGACCTTAAAAATGTTTTTTAAAAATTCAAAACTGCTTTTATTCTAGCCGAAATAAAACAAATAAGACTTTCTTCAGAAAAAAAATATTATCAGACATACTGTGAAAATTTCCTTGCATCATTTGGGAAATATATATATAAAAAAAAAGTTAAAAGAGGCTAATAATTCTTACTTTAACTGTATCTAAAAGCAAATAAAATCATTACAAATGTTGATTGGTCAATTGGGCTGCTTGCTTAGCGGCAGAACACAAGAAAAAGGTGAAAATAAACCATAAAACCAAGTATTTGCTCCTCATGCCAAGCCTGAAATAAATGAACTAGTGTAAAATCAATTTATTACAGCAAATTAGGAATACAAATACACATATTTGACCAAAAAATAACTAACTAAATAAATAGGTAAATGATATATTTATATTATAATATAAATTCACTGTAAAAAATGACCAGGATTTCGACGGTAAAAAAACCTGTAAAAATGCTACAGTAAAAATCCGTAACCTGGTGTTTCCCATGTTTCCTTAATATATGCGGCGAATAACTGTATATTGACTTTCCCATCACTTTTTATGCATTTGTTGACACTACTATGAATCATTTTAGTTGTTTCCCCATCAGTGATGTACATTAGAGATTTATATTACATCTAATGTTGATAAACAATGTTTATTTCATGACTTTAATTTTATACGTGTTACTATACTGGTGTTTAGCAGCTGTTTGAATGACACTGAGCACCTTCTATAGACTGATACACTCTTCTGCTTGTGGTAAAAGCTGTTTGTGATGAGCATTGGTTTATTATGTTACTTTCTCATCACCACCTGCATATGGCTGTGCTAACGTGTATATCTGTTTAACAAAAGAAGAGTAGATGCTGTTATTTCAAAATACAGACATATTACCTCTATAAATTAATGAAAATATGTTAGTTTACTGTAAAAATGAGAAAGTAAATTAAGTAAATTTTACGGATTTATTTTTACAGTGTTCCTAAGGATGCACAATAGTTAAAGCTGCATGTATTCTGTCAAATTTTTTTATTATTCATCAGCTAAAAAAGTTCTGAACATGAATGCAGAGTCACATTTGTGAAATGTTGTACAAAAAAGTTTATTGGAATTGAAAAACATGCTTTGCGTGTATCATGTGGACCACCACAATGTCACTAAACAGAAGAAATGAATGCTTACTACATGTAATTGTAAGACAAGCAGAGAGATGTACCCATAATTCACAGTTTGGTCTCTTCCCAAACCCGGCGACATCCCTCGAGCACAAATACCCCCATTTTCTTACCGCGAAGGCAATTACATTAGATCCCAATGTGAAAGAAACAAAAAAATGCTCAAATGAAAAAGAGTTCACCAAGATATTTAAAAATATTGCGTTTGTATGTCGAGAGCACACCATCTAGTTCCACAATTAAGGCAATGAGTTCAGCCGAGCGACTGTTATTACAATAGAAGCTGTAAATACCACAATAATGTGGATGAACCAAAGAATGCTGAGAATGTTTAGGGAATTGCAGCCCTGTCACTGAACGTCTATAGATGACATCTCTTTGTCATCAGTGTGTTCTCATTTGAGGAGTCATACTCATTCATTTTCTATTGAGGAAACTGAGGAAGAAGCATAAAGAGTATCAGATGCATCCTCATGTTTGCTGTCGTTAATTGAATACTAATGTAAATTTAAAGGGAGAGTTCACTGAAAAGTGAAAATATGCTCAGCATTTTTGCTCTCCTCGTGTGGTTTCAACCCCTTTATGAGTTTCTTTTTTCCTCAAAAGATGTTTTTAAAAATGCTGGATACTATGGTTATCCATGGTTGGAAAAAAATACTAAATATGGCTAGATTTCAGCCTTTTTTACAATAAGATGAAATAAACTCTGGGGCTCACGGTGGCGCAGGACAATCGCCTCACAGCAAGAAGGTCGCTGGTTCGAGCCTCTGCTTGGGTCAGTTGTCATTTCTGTGTGAGGTTTGTATGTCCTCCCCGTGTTGGCGTGGGTTTCCCCTGGGTGCTCCGATTACCCCCACAAGTCCAAAGACATGTTATAGGTGAATTGGGTAAGCTAAATTGGCCGTAGTTTATGAGTGTGAATGAGTGTGTATGGATATTTCCCAGTGATGGGTTGCAGCTGGAAGGGCATCCGCTATGTAAATCCCATGCTGGATGAGTTGGTGGTTCATTCCGCTGTGGTCGGATTAATGGAGGGACCGAGCCGACAGGAAAATGAACAAATGAAATAAACTCACATATGTTTAGAAGAAGTGAAGGTCAGAAGTGATGACAGAATATAAAAAATCTGGTGCTACTTTATATTAAGTGGCCTAATATGTACTTACAATGAAATTAATGATTTGTTTTAATGTACTTATTGTGTAAATACATTTTACATTGTACTTATGGTTGATTAAATAGGTAATTTAAATGTAGGTAATTTCTGTAATGACATCTTAAATTACACTGTTGACCATCCCTTACACTTTAACTCACCCTTAAACCTACCCATACCATCAAACCTGTCTATAACCCTACCTGTATACCACTTCAAGAGCACTAGAAGTGTTCTGCTATACACTATGAACACATTAAGTTTATTGTATTTATTTTTTGATGCAAATACAAGTATAATAACTGAACTTTACAAATATAGTAGGTAAGACCACTTAATATAAAGTGGAACCAATATTCTATATATTTTAGATTAGGATTATGTATAATTTCAAAGAATATATGAAGTCATGAAAATATTACTTAAATCATCATTAAACTGCGGGCGACATGTTGGCTCAGTGTCAGCACTGTCACTGTCGATTTTTCCCAGTACTGGGTTGCGGCTAGAAGGGCATCCGCTGTGTAAAACATACGCTGGATAAGTTGGCGGTTCATTCCGCTGTGGCGACCCCTGATGAATAAAGGGACTAAGCTGAAGGAAAATGAATGAATGAGTCATTAAATTGCAGTTAATAAACTGATTTTGTAAAGTTTAGTATGAGAGAGCTGATAAAGAGGGGGAGAGTCTCTCCCTCTTCCTCTGTATATTTTGCATGGAAGGCAATTTGCATACTTTGAAAGATAAACTCTATTAAAAGCTATTTCCATCCGCAGAGGTAAAAATACATTTCCCGCAAAAGCCTGTTCAGCCACATGTATGGATTTCACTGTACAAAAATACAACACAATACAATGCAACACAATACAATGCAACACAATACAATACAATACAAAACAATACAATACAATATAATACAATACAATACAATACAATACAATACAATACAATCAAACCAGGCTCATTTTGAGAACGTAGTCCCGATTTCCACGTTTCTGGAGGCTGCGGAATATGTCCCGGGAGCTACGTCTTCTTGCATTTTTTGTTTTCACGAATCCACGAGAGGCCACTGTGTAGGCTTTTTGAGATCTCAAATTTCTCTCACGAGTGCCATTAGCGCCCGCTGTTCTCGCGTAAACCCACCAAAGGCCGCTGCCGGCTGACTGTTTGGCTGACCATCCAATCGACTGACCCACCCCCTCCTTCCCTAAACCCAACCAAAATTTGATCGACTGACCCACCCACACACTTCCCCAAACCCAACCAACAACTTTCGAAAAAGCAATCCAGCAAAAAGAAATAAATAAAAACCCCGTCTCATTTTTACCACGTTTTCAGATTTTACCACGTTCTCATCCTGTTATTTACTGGTTTATTTTATTTTTTTGGTTCTGCTTTTGTCTTACCTTCTTTCTGGAACCGCTCCTCGCCAGACTCAAACCCTGTTGTCGTGGTCAACTCCTCTCTGTATCTTGGGTCCACCGACAAACACGGCGAGCTAATGGGACAAATTGGTTGCAGCGGGAAAGTCGTCCACACGGAGGCGAGCGGTCAGCTGATAAGCGCGAAAAGGAACAGCGTCACACCACCCTGTAGCGTTCGTTTAAAAAAATTAAACGCAGCTATATGTACCTCTGACCACGTAATGTGCGATCACGTTCGTGGGACTACGCTTTCACAACGAGCCTGTGTTGAATACAATACAATACAATACAATACAATACAATACAATACAATACAATACAATTCAATAATGCACATAAATCTGATTTTGTGCAAGAACTAAGGCTGGGATAAATAACTATAAAAATAAATCGTTTATCTATTTATTAATATATATTATTACATTAATACAATTAATATTAATATTTAATATTGGCATTATCCTGCACAATCACAGTAGAGTCAATAAAGTCAAAGAAATCCAACCAGCTATGTTCTTTGTCAATAAGGGTTTGATGATCTAGAATTTATATTTATATATTTGAAATTGAAACACATGCACTCCCTTTGTATATGTCATTAGAGGGGGAAAGGCCCGCCTATTAGACAATCTCTTCCTAATTAGCATAGACAGCCCTGAGTGAGAAGCAGCCGTCTGCCTTTAGAGTTTTAAGTCGTAAGTTCAAGGCAAAGATAATGTCAGCTACTAAGAGGCACAAATGCACCAATGAGCATTGTAGTCTCCAGACTGCTATATTCTGAGCCCTTTCTTCTGACAATATTCATTTTTCACAGAAATAGCATTAGTCCTACAGTATTTTGAATTTGCAGATATGCTGAAAATAGATGTTTGTAGCTCCGCCCTCTTTTGAAAATAAAGCTGGAAGCACAATCTCATTTCAATTTAAAACGACAGTCCACAGTTTGGATCAAACCCTAAAAGGGGCAGTTTTAAAGAATTTATTATTTTTCATTATTATTAATTTAAAAATGATTTGTATAGTATTTTGAGCTGAAACCTCACATACGCACTCTAGGGACATCAAAGACTTATTTTGCATCTTGTAAAAATGGGCATAATAAATCTTTAAATCTTTCTCTTATCCCTATACAGATCTTCATCCGGTGGACCTGCTGTCTCGAGTGCTGCCCCGTAACGGAGAAGCTCTGGCTGGGGTTCGAATGGTACAGGAGGGAGGTGCTCGTGGAGTCCAGTTCTTCCGTCCCACTCAGACACTGACCTTTCCATCGTCTCAGCTCTTTGTTAACTGCCCTCACTTCCCTGCAGAATTCTCCATTGTGGCCACTGTAAAAATGCCCCACACCAGAGTAAAGGTACGCTTATATTTATAAATGTTTTAAAGATAGAAACTTTGTGTGTTGTTAGTTTAGCTTAATTACTATATTAGGTCTGCACATTTTTACTTTTAAATTTGTTCAAATATTTAAGATTTATTGTCACAGAGAGGTGCAAATAAGCACAATTTATTATATCAGATGCCCTTCCAGCTGCAACCCATCACTTGGAAACACCCATACACTCTCATGCACACACATACACTTTTGACAATTTAGCTTACCCAATTCACCTATACAGCTTGTCTTTGAACTTTTGGAGGAAACCAGAGCACATGGAGGAAACCCACAGGGAGAACATGCAAACTCCACACAGAAATGCCAACTGACCAATAACCTTCTTGCTGTGAGGTGACATCGCTACCTACTGTGCCACTGCGCTGCCCCCCATTTATAACATTAAATTAAAAAAAAAATTTAAATGCTAATCGCAATACTCAAGAACAAAATCGCATATTTTCTCCAGTATCGTGCAACCAATAACAGGTATTGTGACCTATCGTGTGCATATTGTGGTGTGCAAGAATGTATTTCTCATACGAGAACTACAATGCTGAGATTCATTGGGTTCAATTTCACATATAAATCGGCCTCAAATTGACCTGTTTAAGATGCAAGATCTCAACAAAAGATCACAACTCTTGATAAAAAATAAACTATAGAGTTATAGACCAGGGATTCACAAATTTTTCAGCCCATGACCGCCAAAATAAAAATGCCAGTGATTTGCGACCCCCACTATCATTGGAGGTTATTATAAATATACAAAACTTCACACACGCACTAAAAGGCCTATATAAACACAAGAATATTGACAACACAAAAAAGTGCAGTCTGACAACCATACAATTTTTTATAGTCATTTATTTTTTTTGTTTAATTAGATTTTAACCTCACCTAATGAGACAATATTTATAGCACAAGTCTATTCTTGGTTTAATTTTGAAGACCACCATTCTCCATGTTCAGTCATGGACTGTATTTAATTTTATATGTACTTGAATTCCATAAAGTTTAACCTGTAATAAAGTTAAAGTTCTATTGCAATTGCTGCTATTGCCTTGTTGTTATTCTAAAGCATAGGTCTTAAACTCAATTCCTGGAGAGCCACAGCTCTGCAGTTTTGATCCAACCCCAAACTTTATCGTATAGAGGGCCAAAAAACAAAAATCATTGATAGCCATGGGCTGAAGATAAATATACCAAACTACATAACATTAAAGTTGCCATGGGGAATTTCCAAATGTATTTCCTAATTTCAAAATAAATAGAAAACATTACTTTGAGTTCAATGCTGAATACACTAGTCAAGCCGAATCTGCCTTTGCCTTGATTTGCTCACCAAAGTCCTTCTCCGCCAGGTAACCTTATTTTCATTCGAAACTTAATTAGATTAATTGACACCATTTAAACTGAAATGTTTAATTTGAGTTTGCTTTTTTGGAACTTAAAAATAAAACAAATAAAAGGTTACATTAAATTTGTAATGGCCATCTCTAAATCACCCCCATCATTTTCGCTCTCTTCTCAGATGGCATGGCGCATCAAATCAAAGATTAAATTGGCCCGCGGGCCCTAGTTTGGGCATCTCTGATCTAAAGTAAACACTCCAGGGGTCGCAGTCAGGTCGCAATCCAAAAGAAAAAAATGCTGATGTATGGCAAGCCATTTTGACATTTAATCTATAACATACTAGTATCTATTTCCATGTTACTAGTACTTATTTTTTTAGATACTAGTGCTTATTCATTAGATACTAGTGCCTATTCTTTAGACACTAGTGCTTTTTAAAAATATACTAGTGCTTACTCACTAGTTCTTTTTATTAGACACTACTCATTCATTAGATACTAGTACTCATTCATTAGATTCTAGTAAATATAAAATAGATACTAGTTCTTATTTATTAGATACTAGTACTTATTTTAATAATGGCTGATGGCTTTTTATTGGAATGTTGTTTTTTTAATGTAACTAACTACTATTTTTTTTCTGTAGAATATGGTAATACTTATAGTTTAATCAAATTTATTTGGTTTTTGGAAATCACCAAGCAACCCCTACTTTGGAAACCACTGTTGTAGACTGTACAGATTGTTCTCAGGGACAGATAGAGTTGATCTTTTGTTTGGATTATGATGTATATTTGTCATACTGTATCATTGACCATCTTCTTGTCTCTCTGGATTCTCTCTGTCCTTGCTGCCGTTCAGAGGAATGAGTACCTGCTCGCTGTGGTGAAGGAGGATGCCAATCAGCTGCTACTTGGCCTGCGTTTCTCTAAAGAGAAGGTCCATCTCATCTATCAGGGCTCGACGGGGAAAGAGCGTCTCAGCTTTAAAAGAGTCCGTCTGGCAGATAACCACTGGCACAGCATGGTGTTAGCCGTCAGCGGTCACCATGCCACCCTCACCCTCGACTGCGGCATCCCTCTGGAACTGTGAGTCTGTGACAACACTAGAAAGACGGTTATTTTATTAGATCAGATCTACATGCTTGCAATATCAGACCCGGATTCTTTACCAATTACCATCAAAAGACATAGTATGCAAAACTGTCAGTAATAACCAAAACCAATCAACGAAACTAAACTTAATTTTGTCTGGTCTTTTATCAGTGAAACGACAGTTAGTATGGAGCTTAAAATATGCCAAAACAATCTGAATTTGAATTGTGTTCATTTCAATTATCAACAATTGCGATTTAATAAAATCGAATATCATTCATTCATTTTCTTTTCGGCTTACTCCCTTTATTAATTCGGGGTCGCCACAGCGGAATGAATCGCCAACATATGTTATCCATATATTAATATCCAGCATATGTTTTTAAGTAGTGGATGCCCTTCCAGCTGCAACCTATCACTGGGAAACATCCCTACACACTCATTCACACATACACTATGGACAATTTAGCTTACCCAAGTAACCTACATGACTCTGGACTTGTGGCGGAAACTGCAGCACCCGGGGGAAACCCACGCGAACACAGGAAGAACATGCAAACTCCACACAGAAATGCCAACTGATCCATCTGAGGCTCGAACCAGCAACCTTCTTGCTGTTAGGCGATTGCGCCACCATGACACCCTACAAATATTATATACCATAAAAAATGTTTGATATGACTTAAAAAATGAATTTGAATTTCTTAATTTGAACCTATAAATTGAACATCTGAAATATAAGACTAAGTAGATTAATTAAGTGGATTCAGTGTCACGCGTGGGGATCAAGGCGAGGGACAACAGGGGTAAGGATCCAATCACAGTTTAATAAGATTATTCATGCAGGTTCAAGGCTAGTTCAAAAGGGACAATCCAGGAACGTAGTCAAAAAACAGGTGTAACCTCACCAGTCCTACGCCACTCAACCCACTCCGAGCTGGTATCAAACCTTCCGCATGGGAGTCGGTTGCTCTAACAAGAAGGCTAAAGACCATGGCCTCTAGCATCTGTTGCTAGAGCACCTTTAGAGGTCAGAGGAGTGAGGGTTACCAGCTCAGCACTTCACTAGCTGGCCTCTGCTACACAGGCAATGGTCAAAATAGGCGACTGAACAGGATCAACGATATAACAAGGCTGTGATCAAAAATACAAACAGAGAAAAAAAACTAAGAAACATCAGGACACACATACAAACATTATGTCAACATTAACGACCCTGTACGGAAATGTGCTTGTGTGGTGAAAAAGTAGTCTATGTAATCAGTCCATGAAGTGCTACAGCTGTGTACATGCAATCATCAGAGTTCTGAAAACAGGTGTCTGTGTGTGTGTGTGTGTGGTGCATTACAGGATTTGTAGTTTCTTAACACATTTGTAATTCACCAGCGGTCTGTCAGGCATGGATCGCTGGAGATCATGACAGTCAGTATGTAAGGAGAAAACCCGCGCAAACTCAGGGAGAACGGGCAAACTTCACACAAAAATGCCAACTGGCTCAGCCGTGACTAAAATCCGTAACCTTACTATGAGGCGACAGTGCTAACCAAAATGCAGACAATTACATACATTCAATAATGGTCAAGATGATTTTATTTTAACGGTTGTATTTTTGAAATAACATAGCTTGGAATATCATAACCAACTAATCAGAATCAAGCATCCCAGAGAGCTGTGTGATAAAATGGACATAATTGGTGTCATAATACTATACTTTAAAAAAACCTGCACTTACACCAAAACATTTTCAAAGATCCAAAAACACTGTTGTTGCCAAAATGAACTGCTAAAACCTCACAAAAAATTTACATTTGGATTGAAAATAGTATCATGTAAACATCCCTGGTAAAATTCAATGTAGATTCATTTTCTCAATGAGTTATAACCACACACACAAACACCAGTTGCTATCGAGAGTGACTCATAGGTACTTCATCATTAAGATATTCACATATCAGATGACCTCAAAGCTACGTTTTGTTTACTTTAAGATAAAAAATATATATTTGTTGGCCAAAATGTGCATATATTCCATAATAAATTAGCTGCAATGTGTAAGTGCAAATTTAGTACATGGGTGGTGTTTAAAACAGTACCTGAGATTTGTTATTTCTAAAGGCGCGACTGAAAAATATGAGCCTTGAATACAGAATCTAATGCGTTCTGTATGTAATGTACTTCCACTGATGCCTTCCAGGGTCCATAAACAGCCGTTTCCCTCTGATCTCAGCACTGGAGGCTCCAGGTTTCACATTGGAAGTCGGAGGAAATGGAAAGGCCTGTTTTCTGTGAGCTCTCTTTTCTCATTTTTAGAATTATTTGCTTTATTTAACCCTCTATGCTATAGAACAAGCGTTAAAGTCAGTTCCTGGAGGGCCTCTGAGCTCTGGAGAGATTAGCTAAATCTTTAATTAAACACACCTGATTTAATTAATTAAGTCCTTTAGGCTTGTTTAAAACCTGCATGTTAAACCAGGTCAGTGTGTTGGAGCAGGGTTGGAACTAAATTTTGCAGAGTTTGATACCCCTGCTCAATAAGGAACTTATTGGAAAATGCTTATTTGCAAAAACCCTGGAGTGTTCAATTCAGTTCAATATATATACATGCACAGATAGACAGACAGTCGGACAGACAGACAGACAGGCATATAGATAGATAGATAGATAGATAGATAGATAGATAGATAGATAGATAGATAGATAGATAGATAGATAGATAGATAGATAGATAGA
>CAIGQQ010038854.1:4171647-4200146 GCA_903798035.1 Danio albolineatus | reverse complement strand
AGACAGATAGATAGATAGATAGCTAGATAGATAGATAGATAGATAGATAGATAGATAGATAGATAGATAGATGACAGACAGACAGACAGACAGACAGACAGCAGACAGACAGACAGACAGACAGACAGACAGACAGACAGACAGACAGACAGACAGACAGACAGACAGACAGATAGATAGATAGATAGATAGATAGATAGATAGATAGATAGATAGATAGATAGATAGATAGATATATAGATAGATAGATAGATGACAGACAGACAGACAGACAGACAGACAGACAGATAGATAGATGACAAACAGACAGACAGACAGATAGATGACAGACAGACAGACAGACAGATAGACAGATAGATAGATAGATAGATAGATAGATAGATAGATAGATAGATAGATAGATAGATAGATAGATAGATAGATAGATAGATAGATAGATAGATAAATAGATAGATAGATAGATAGATAGATAGATAGATAGATAGATAAATAGATAGATGACAAACAGACAGACAGACAGACAGACAGATAGATAGACAGATAGACAGATAGATAGATATTGTAATTATTGTACACCTGATAATCTGTTTTCTTTCTTAAGGGTTTGCTGCGCCAGCTCGTCCTGTTGCCTGGATCTGATGCGACGTCACGTGTTTGTCCTTCGTCCAGACCGTCACTTGTTGAGCTTTCAGTCCCTAAATTTCTGTCAAACTTGCCAGCGATATCCCACATGAACGACGTCCTGGTTCCTCCATATGGTAAGAGGTCAGCAAGAAGGTCGCTGGTTCGAGCCTCGGCTGGGTCAGTTGGCATTTCTGTGTGGAGTTTGTATGTTCTCTCTGTGTTTGTGTGGGTTTTCTCCGGGTGCTCCGGTTTCCCCCACAAGTCCAAAGACATGCACTGTAGGTGAATTGGGTAAGCTAAATTGTCCGTATGTGTGTAAATAGGAGTGTATGGGTGTTTCCCAGTGATGGGTTGCAGCTGAAAGGTCATCTGCTACGTAAAACATTTGCTGGATAAGTTTGTGGTTCATTCCTCTGTGGCGATCATTGATTAATAAAGGAACTGAGCTATAAAGAAAATGAATGATTGAATGAATGAATGAATGAATGAATGTCCCAAACATGTTTGGGTTTGTCAAGCACAAGAAAATGGAAATTATACTAAAGAATGTTGGGAAAAACAGCCATTGACTTCCATACTATTTTTTTTTGTTTCTACTATTGATGTCAAATGCTGTTTTCCCCCCCAATATTCTTCATAATATCTTGTTTTGCGTTTATCAGAAGGAAGAAACTCATAAAAGTTTACAACCAGAGGAAATGTTCATTTTTTGAGTGAACAATCCCTTTAAAACAGAAATATTTGAAGCAAAATAGGCTGATTATACATGTAAACACAGCCAATGCTAACACAGAGCTACAATGAACCATCGCAAAATAAATAAATTATCGTGACTAGAGCCATGGACAACATTTAGAAGAAAAGAACAGATCTGTGGTGCGAAAGACCACACTGATGACATATCGGCACGGTCAGATTGAGTTATCATCCCAAACTAAACATCTGACACTTGTTGCGCTCTGAAAAAGAAAACAGAGGTTGTAGCATTAGCAGTGAGAGCTGTCAGGCATGCAGTGGGTGTGGGTGATGAGGGGGTTTACGCTGGCACACATCGGGCATGACAAACAACACCGTGTTTAGATTGACAATTTAAATGAGCTCATGGCAACTTTGATCTAGATTACATGCCTTGGTTAATATTTTAACGCAGTCTGAGGACAACAGACGTGTTGTTTTGGATTGTAAGTCTGACAAAATTAGCATTAGCATTTTTCTCTCCAAATATTATTTCATGGCATAAGCAGTGTGTTTGGGATCATTATCATGCTGAAAAATAAAACTATTACAAATGAGGTGCTTTCTATTAGGAATTACATGACAAATTAAAACTTGTCTGTACTTTTCAGCATTCACAATCCCATCATTTCAGTCAATTTTGACAACCGCTCTGGCAGAAATGCAGATCAAACCAAGAGAGAAACTCCTTCTTACATATATCTTAAACATTTAGACCCAAAACATTTTAACACCGTCTGAGGACAACAGACGTCATGTTTTGGATGGAAAGTCTGACGAAATTAGCATTAGCTTAGCATTCATATTGTTTTGAAGATTTAAATCCATTACAAGTTGTTATTTAATGCCTTTCAAATATCAGTTACAAACACAGATGTCATCAAATCTGACATGTTTTAATGTAATTCTGATGTCAATGTTTAGAGACGGAGGTTCGGGTGACTCTGGGATCTAAACCAGCATGCACTGCGGCGGAGCAGGGACAGCTCTGGTTTGACACTCTTAAAAGAGGACTCTTCCTGTGTGACGGTGTGTACTGGCACTCTATGTTGCAAGGTAAGAAGATTTTAGGTCAATTAAATAATTTAAAATGAAATATGGGAATAAATTACAACTTTTTTAAAGGTTTAAAGCAACACATGCTCATTGTGAAAACGTAGTCCAAGGGACGTTTCTGGAGATCGCACATTACATGGTCAGAGGTGCTTATGGCTGTGTATCATTTTTTAAACGAACGATTCGGGGCGGTATGACGCCGTTACTTTTCGCGCTTAATAGCCGACCACTTGCCTACGTGTGGATGACTTTCCTGCTGCAACCAATTTGCCGTCGGTGGACTTGAGACGCAGAGAGGAGTTGACCACAACGATGGGGTTTGAGTCATAAAGAGCGGTTCCAGAAAGCGAGTAAGACAAAAACAGAATCCAAAAATAAAATAAACCACCAAATAAATAACAGAGTGAGAACGCAGTAAAGTCTGAAAACGTGGTAAAAATGAGACGAGCGCTTTTATTTTTTTCTGGATTGCTTTTTTGAAAATTGTTGGTTGGGTTCAGGGAAGCGTGTGTGTGAGTCAATCGATAAAATTTTGGTTGGGTTTAGGGAAAGAGGAGGGTAGGTCAGTCGATTGGTCGGTCAGTCAGTCAGTCATTCAGTCAGCCAACAGCGGCCTCTGGTGGGTTTACGCGAGCGCGCTGGTGCAAAGGGCACTCGCGAGAGACATTTGAGATCTCAAAAAGCATACGAAGCAGCCTCTCGTGGATTCGTGAAAACAAAAAGTGCAAAAAGACGTTCCTCCCGGGACATATTCCGCAGCCTCCAGAAACATACTTAGGACTACATTCTCAGAATGAGCCTGGGTTGGTTTAAAGGCATAGTTTGCCCAAAAATAAATGTTCTGTCATCATTTACTCACCCTTTACTTGTTTCAAACCTTTTCTCTTGAACACAAAATAAGATATATTTTCAAAAAGCATTACAGAAAGTCATGTAATTAAAGTTGATAATATGTTAATGTCATCACATTTAGCAGATTACGTGACAATACAGTTTGCATTTTGGGATGATACAACGAATCAAGTAGTTTGTAAAGTGGCCGGGAAAGCTTAAATGTACAGCAAATAGAAAAAACAATAACAAATTGAGAAACAGTTTGACAATGTCACAATCACCAGCGATCTAGCCCATTCAGATCATTGGAGAACTACAAATCTGCCACCAAATGAACTACAACTCCCGTCATACCTGTACTCTCACACCTGTTCCGTGCAAATACAGAAACATGCTGCAAATAGCGCAGACCACTATGGATCCCCAAAAAGTGACAAACTCGACTGCTTCCTGTTTCGAGTCTGTAGTGTTATTGGACGTCTAAATTTTTTTTGTGGTTGTTTGTTTATTTAGTGTGTGTTTAATTTGCATGTGTGTGTGTTGTCAAACTGATGAAGAAGTTTTCTCAGTTTATTAGTGCTTTTCTATTTGCATGTATTTTCATATTTTGCAATGTATTTCAGCTACCGTATGGATTGCTATTCACAGACATAAAAATAAAGTAGGAAGTATATTTTAGGAATCGTATTTAAATTGAACAATATTTGTGCCCATTTAATCTATTGTGTAATCTTTTAGCTAATAAAACTGCATCACAATAACCATAATCAATTATTTACAAAGAAAGTAGCATGTCAGGAAGGTCATACCGGTACTAAATTATTATCATGACCAAAACCATCATAGTTTCTCAGTGTTTTGTCCACTGTTGTGCAATCTCCAGAGAAAGACAGACTGGACTATGTGGATGATCACCAGGACCTGTACACCAGTTCCGAGACGCTCGATATCGAGCTCTTCCAGATCCCCTCTGTGGGCTTGTTTGCTGCTATGGCTCATCGGGACACTAAACCAGGCTCTGGCATCTACCGCTGGAGCCACGGACACTTCCAGCTCTACCAGAACATCAGCACCTTCAAGGCCCAGGCCTGGAAACAGTTCACTATAGGGAGGAAGGTGAGAAATGACAATGTCGAATCTGAAGCTTTCAAGTGACTGTCAGGAAAACACCATATTTTTCTACATGCTGTTAATATTTTCATGTTCATAACTTAATAAAATATTGAAACTTCATATTTAAAATAAGCTGAAACAACATCAATTGTTGAGTTTTTTTCTGACAATTTAATTATTTTATGTTCAATCAACTGTGGAACCAAGCTTTTTTTATACAGTTTATACAGTTTTAGTCATTTTAAGCTAGTCAGATGTTTTTAACCTTCAAAAAAAGAAAGTTTAATTGTAAGAGAAAGTCTGCACTGGAAAAAAGCTTTCATTCATCCAAATAAACAAATTTAGGGGAATGGTTCATCTAAATTTCATCACTTGACCCAATAAAAATAATTAATTTGCCTTAAACAGTACTCTCTATCTCCATGAGAACAATCTTATATAACCTAATACAATGCAAAGCATATTTCTCGTGTTGAAGAAAGTCAATTAATTTAAATTCTCTTTATGTACGGTAATGATTTCACATCTAAATTTGATCACTTGAGCCAATGAAAAATAATCACTTGCCTTAAACAATACTTTTTTAAGTCCATGAAAGTACAAAGCATATCGGGCTTCTGTTTAATATGCATGAACTGACCTGTGTGAGTAACCTTACAATTTTACATCAAAACAAATCTTTCATAGTTGAGCTCTTAATCAAAAACATTTAGATTTATATATGTTTTGACACCCCCACCCCCCCCCCCCCCCCCCATAATATGAAACAAAAATGAAAGATACATTTTTAATTGGATGAAGTACTGCTTGAATACTGTTTTCTGCATATAAAATAACCTCATCATACTGATTTGATTTGATAAAGGTTTTTGAAAAAAATATTATATTTTTTATATTTTTAAATTTATTTTTCAGCATTTTTATTAGTTCTTAATTATACAACCTTTGTAAACTAACACTACCTACCTAGCTTTTTTAGTTAAAAACTATTTTTAAACAGAAGTTTAAGTCACTATCTTTATGAATTGTTTATTTTCTTAATTGTTTTTGATCTTTTTTTGTGTTTAATTTCGGAATAAGAAAAATGAAAAAAAAAAAAACAGTAATCTGCATTTTTTTTAAAGCTTAAATTAAAAGAATTTTAAAGCTCTTAATCAAAAACATTTAGATTTATCTATGTTTTGAACCTATATATTACTTGGGAAAAAAAACTAATTAATATTAAACTAAAATGAAAGATACATTTTAATTGGAGGAAGTACTGCTTGGATTTTCTTCTGCATATAAAATAACCTCATCATACTGATTTTAATTTGATAATGGTTTTTGAAAAAAAAAGAGATATTTTTGTATTTTCTTATTTATTTTTCATCATTTTAATTAGTTCTAAATTATACAACCTTTGGATTGTAACACTACCTAGCTACTTCTAACAGAAGTTTAAGTCACTATCTTTATGAATTGTTTAATTGCTCAATTGTTTTTATATTAATTGTATAATCTTTAATTTAATAAAATTTTTAATTTTCTTAATTGTTTAATCCTTCATTTAATTAAACTTTACATTTTCTTAATTGTTTAATCTTTAATTTAATATATATATATATTTTTTCTTATTTGTTTAATCTTTAATATAATTAAATTTTTAATTTTCTTAATTGTTTAATCTTTAATTCAATTTAATTTTTAATTTTCTTAATTGTTTAATCTTTTTTGTGTTTAATTTCGGAATAAGAAAAAATGTGAAGTACAGTAATCAGCATTTTTTTAAAGATTGAATTTCCTGTTTTTATGAATTATTTAAAGTTAAAACATTGCCTACATTTAAAAAAAAAGTGTTTTAATGTATAGCTCAGAATGAGGAATAATGAGAAAATAAATCACAAAAATACCAACATCAATTTGAACTAAACAACTAATAATACACAAAATCCATACAGAGTTGTGTTCATGAACTGCATTTAATGTTTACTTACAAAGGAATTGCATTTTGTTAGTAAAGGACAAAGAAATTAAATGTAATATTAACTAAATCTCTTAAACTAATGTATTTTGGGATTAAAAATGTCAGCAATATCTATTAAATAAAACTCTAGAGTGATTTCAAAGTTTTGAATCAAAATAGCACAAAAAAAAAACAAATAAATACAACAAATAAAACCAATAAATATCTAAAGACAATATTACATAATAACTAGAATGAACTGCTAAATATGCCAATGTTGTGCAGCTTCAGACAGAAGTGATTGACACTTCATTTGGAGGAAAAAATTACCAGTAGAAAAGCGGCCTGAGGTGCAATATAAAGGAAGGCTTTGCAGTCAGGAATGAGAGAGGGGGCAGATCTTTGGAAATCTAGTAGATGTGGTTCGACACCACGAGCATGATCTTCACGTTTTCCTCACATCTGGAGACAGATTTTAGTTTTGATGTGGTGTTTATACATGCAAGCAGTAGCTATAAATCACCAGTATAGTCAGTCGCAGAAATTAATTTCCCCTTCCCCGAATGAATACGCATCTGTCTGTCTGCAGTGTAATTATTTAGTCTTAATTATATCACGCAGACCCTCCAATTCCGAAGAATAGGAAGTCATAAAAGTTCTGTTGAAACCTGCAGCTCCTGTTATCATTGTTATATCATAAAGTCTGTGTATTTGTATCAGTTATGACTCATGTGAGGTTTACGGCGCGCTTTATCTTCCAGCCGATCTTCATATTGTTCTATATTTAGCGAGCTGGATTGATGATAGCCAAATGACAGGCTGACTGATAAGTGAAACTGCATCTGTGTTTGTCTGTATGGCTCATTTAGAATTGTGTGTGTGTGTGCCAGATGTTTTTGGCTGTGTCGAACTCTATGGGCCCCGCAGACGGAGAGCCGGAGCTGTCTGTGGTCTATAGGTGGAGTAATAAGAGGCTGAAGTTTGTGCGATATCAGACTCTGGAGACACACAGCGCTCGCGACTGGGAGGCCTTTCAGATTAACAATGAAGCTTTTCTGGCTGTGGCTAATCACAGGACAGGTTGGTTCCTCACGGTAGACTGATTCTTGATCATAAATACTTTATTATTGGGTATTATATTTTCTATTTGAGTGTATTTTAAAGTGTTTTTTATTCCTGTGGTGGGCAAGGATTAATGTTATGCACCATTATAGCATTTTTATTTTAGTGACACATTATTTTTCAGATATCGATCAATCAAATACAATGAAAAAAATGACATTTGCTGCTTGTTTAAACTACTTATTTAAAATAAGTTGAAGCAACATAATTTTTACTTTTTTGGGGGACAGCTTAATTATTTTATGTTCAATCCACACACATTTGTAAAGTTAAAACTTACAGTAATATAGTTAAAGTTAACTCAATTGATTTGGGTTGGGACAACATGAAGGAATTATGTGGAATCCAGCATGTTTTTACTATGTATGATATACATTATATTAGATTTATAAATATCATCAATTTCAAACATGCTCATTTGCTGCTCAATTATTATTGGTGCCTAATTATAATGGTTCTTATATTTAGACTGAATGAACAGAGGCTTTTGTCTTTTATGTTGATCAAGAACATTTTTTTTTTGAATATGTGCCCAGTGCCACATTAATGAGAACCAACAATATGTACCCTATACTACGTCTTCTTACAGTTTTTGTTTTTTAAAGACTTTTATGTTCACAACGTTACATATTTGATACGTACACTGTGCTCTCTAGTTGTTCTGTAAAAACAAAAACTGTAGTGGAACTATCCATGAATACTACTAAATGCCAGAGTAGTCATGTCATGCCAGCCCATTTTACTTCATTTCACCCGTGGAATATAAAATAAGATATTAAAAAGCATCCTCAAACATCAGAAAGTCCATGGCTGTGTACCCAATTTAAAGGCTGCATCGAATAAAGGTCTAAGAAGGTCTAAAATGATACTGAAAAAAGTTTGTATTTATGAACTGACCAACCATTATAACAATGTCAAGTCACTTTGGTTAAAGCAAGATGGCAATGCATATTTATTAAACATGATTTTTTTAGCCCCACATCCACATTATTTTCAACAAACTACATGCATCAGTGTTTTTTAAATTTTTTTATTGATCTTTGGAAAGTTCTACAAACAAATTTGCCATATATTCTTTGTAATATATATACAACTTTTTAAATGACAAAAATCTAATACAATGAAAAAACAACATTTGCTGCTTGTTCAGACTACTTATTTAAAATGAGTTGAAGCAACATCATTCTTACATTTTTTTGGAGACAGCTTAATTGTTTTTTTGTTTAATCCACACACATTTGTAAAGTTAAAACTTACAGTAATATAGTTAAAGTTAACTTAATCAATTCGGGTTGGGACAACATGAAGCAATTGTGTGGAATCCAGCATTTTTCACAATGTATGATGTACAGTATATGCATCAGTGTTTTTTTGAAAGGTTCTACAAACAAATTTGCCATATATTCTATCGTAACCACATAAAAATATTGTATTTTTGAATATTGTATTTTGTAAACACAACTTTGTAAATCACAAAAAATAAATAAATTACTGACTACAATTTAACAATATAGATGTTATAGAAATGGCATTCGCTGTTTGTTCAAACTACTTATTTTAAATGTGTTGAAACAACATAATTTGTTAGTTTTTTTTTTTTTTTTTTTGGGGGGGGGGGCAACTTAATTGTTCTATGTTCAATACATTTAAATTAGTAAAAAAAATTAATAAGTTAACTTAATTCCTTCATGTTGTCCCAACACAAATCGATTGTGTGGAACTAAGCATTTTTTGCATTGTACATATTTTCTCACAGACATGCTTTGGACTCTAAAACCCTACACTTAAATAATTTTTTTTCCAGTTATAATATACCTTATAAAGTATGTAAAAACTTGCTCCGGGTGTGTTTCAGATAATAAATCCACTAGAGGGCGCTGGCAACATATTTCCAAATCAGAAATACGTTACTTAGAATACATTTTGTCGTACGTTTCAGATGCACACCACTCTTGTTTATGTCCAAAAAGAGAAAAGTGCACTGTGATTTACCTTGATTTTACATTCCTTTTATCTCTTTTGTGGAACCATGCTTGTGGATCTGCATCTGCAACACAATACAAAGTGAGATACTGAGCAAACTGACCACATCAGAAAAGTTGTCCATAGAGACAGAGGTGTTAATAATCCTCCTATTCGTCAATGATATGTGCCTGTAAATATCATTAGTGTGAAAAGGAACAAAAGTTGTAGCCTCTATAGCGTTTATTTTACCTAAAAAAACTGAAGTCAAATGTTTATTGTAGTCAATTTTTGCAAATGTAAGCTGAAGCACGTATTTCCAGTAAGCCTGTGTTGAATAAATATAATCTTTTCAACATAGACCATGAGTTTTGGGAGGCGACTGTGACAAGTGATGCTGACGAGTAACAGAAATGTTTGTACTACTAGACTTTTTATAGTGCTATTAAATCGATGTCAAAACAAACAGGGTTCACAACCTGACTAAATATGTTCCGCCTAGGTCTATTTAATAAAAAGCATAAACAGCATAAATAAAATCTTTAAACTGTACCAGTGAGTTCTACGTCATACTTATAAAGTGTTTTTATTTTTCATCGTTAGATATCAGGTAGGCTAATATGTAATTTCTAAACAGGGTAATTCAGCATTTTCCCTTATAAAATATTCTCATCACTGGAGCATAATAAACCCTGGCATATTCTTTTCGAATTGAATTAAATGAAGGCATCATTTGAAGGGGCCTTTGTATTGGGAAAGCCTTCATTGAGACACAGCTTATTACAAAACAGATGTAGTATGTAAGGTTTCTGCTACTGAAACGAGTGTGGAATGACATGAGTGCGAGTCAGAAAATGCATGCTTTGACAAATAAATAAAACAATACTTTAATATATTCTTTAATATTTATACAATATATATTAATACAAATATATTAATACAATTCTTTAATATATTAACTAATAAATTTGAAGCTACTGGTGGAGTTTAGTAGATGCTATTCATTGAACAAGTATACTATTTAATGAATAAGCAATGTAAGGTAATGGACAAAATTACTATTGTGGCATGAAAATAGTATGTTTTTTTTCAAACCAGGCTCATTGGGAACATGTGCCCTGGGCTACATATTTGAGAGCTGAGAAATATGTGCCCTGGGCAACGGATGGCTGCATTTTGTGTTTAAAACGAATGCTATGGGGTGGTATGACGCAATTAACTTGTTCCTTTTCACACTTTTAACAAAAAAAAAAAAAAACAACAACAACAACGGCGTACTCAGTGACCACTTATGCATTCGTGAAAACAAAAACTGCATATGTAGCCTAGGGCACATATTTTGCAGTTCTTAAATAAGTAACCCACGGAACGTATCTCCAAAGAGCATGGATTGTTTTTTTTAGATTAAATTTGAAAACTTCTTGCCATGCACTGACACTTTTTCCATGTTTACTAAAGCTCTATATGAAAAAAATGCACTGTGGATATTTCAGGGCCTTTAGTATTCAGGCTTTTGACCTCAAGGCTTCATTACATTACATTCCTCTCTTCTCTTTTAGAGAACGGCAATCACAACATTGACAGTGTTGTTTATAAGTGGAATCCAGGAACCAAGACGTTTGAGGTGAACCAGACCATCTTGACATCAGGAGCTTATGACTGGGAGTTTTTCACTGTAGGGCCCTATCACTTCCTAGCAGTGGCCAATGCTTTTGACGGCACCTCCACCCAAACCGATTCATCTATCTACATCTGGCTTGGTGGAGCCTTTCAACTCTTTCAGACTATACGGGTAAGTTTAGAAACCCTTTTTTTAAATAAATGTAAAGTCTGAAAGGCTTGACAAGACTGAAATGCTTTATTCTGTGAAAACAACTGACCGGATATACATTATCCTGCTTATAACATGGCTACTTTCTAAAATATTAAACTGTTAGACATAGATCTGAGCTGTAATAATTTTATAAATCTTTAAACATAAAGCTTGCTGAAATAAAAAATGTACATATACAGCTGCATGCAGCCTACATTAACCAACTTATTGTAAATATTATCATTATTCAGTCGCAAGATGGCACCAAACAAACAAGTACAGCAATGTAACAATGGAAAGACAGGCAGGGGTCAAAACAGGAGCAAACAACAAAAAACAGTCCCAGATCAAAAACACAGGCAAGGCAATGGACATGGAAAAATGCTCTGAATGCACTTAACATTAATGAGACTTCGCAATGACTGAGGTGTTTTTATGTATGCGAAGATTAGCTGCAGGTGCTGTGCAATCAGTGTCCAGTTAAGGTGAATCAGGTGTGAGGTGCAAAAAATTGTGGTGTATGTAGTCCTGGTGAGTGGCTGATGTGAGTTGAAGAGCAAAGGAAAAAGGAAAGACATGTGGCCAAGTATGGTGACCCATACTCAGATTTTGTGCTCTGCATTTAACCAAAGTACACAAACACAGGAGTAAACACATACACACTATGAAAACACACCTGGAGCAGCAATTGCTGGTGAGCAGTTGGGAGATCGATAAAGAAAATGCTCTCTTCTGTTAGGTTAACTTTGATATTTTAAGAAAATTCTAGATTGTTGTTTTGTTTGGATCTTATCTGCATTGCTGGTTTATTTTTAATGTTGCGCATTAAGTAATATATTACAGGTAAATAAATTGGGAAATATATGACGCACGTGAATGGTGAATGAAGGACTCGTGTCGGTGTTTCCCAGTTACAGCATGTTATTTTACATTTAGCTGACACCTGTTCTCACAAAAAAAAACACCTTGAGGCATCTATAGTATTGCTGGAGTGGTTAAGTATAGGGTAAACCCAAGCTTTAACTGTCGTAAAAACACCCCGAACTGGTACTCAAGAGATTTATGACTTCATCTTCATTCATCACAGCAAATTGACTTTACTTAACGTGTAATACTTTTGTTAACTTTTATAGTTAATCAAAGGGGAAAAATCTTGTCTTTTATTTAAACAGAGCAAATGTCTGTTCATATGTTACATTACATTTAAAGTATATACTAGTATTTTATTACACTTATATGAAAAGGAATAGCTGATTTTTGCAACTTCCTTTTTTTTATTACTAAAAATTACTACTAAAATTACTAACTTTTTTCTCTACCCTCTTTGAAAAATGAATCAAAGAATTGTATAAAATTTGTGTATGTTAATTAAATTGGATTTTTTTTTTGGATAAAATTAGCAGCTTGGAAAAGTCTTTTTTTTTTTTTAGAAGAGGACATATATTTGGGGTCGATAATGACAAAATACCTTTAGTGTAACCTCTAAAAGTTTGGTTGAATAGAATGCTTTACAGTATGTAAATGTGTATGAGTATATATAATATGTAAGTTAACCAAACTTCGGGATAGGAAGTCAAATTAAAAGTAATAGATGCTTTCATTTAAATCTTTAAAAGCATTAAACTATCTATCTAATATATTGCCTTTTAAAATATATTGCCTCTAGATCACTTATCCAAAGACTTAACAAGGCAGCCTCATCTCTTGTGAAGTTGTCAGCTGTTTCAGATGGGAATTTCCCTGTGTGCAGATGTGTTTTACTGGGGGAAAAAGAACAAGAAGAGTTTTTTTGTTAATATCAAGCGTTTAGATGATGTTGCACTATAATTAAATCCAACATCTAACATCTAATCAAAGTCATATTTCACAGTGATGCGATATGACTCTCGTGTAGTTATTGATGCGGTCAGTGTCAATTCAGCAGGAATGCGTTTCCCAAAACTCTCCTATAGCCTAGATTGGAAACAAGAAGGGCTGTGCAATATGATGATATAATGTAAAGACACAAGGTATATGCAGGAATCAGAGAGTAAAATTAAATACCTTTTAAGACCTTTTTTAAGACTCTTTCCGTATATTTTAAAACCTTAAAGCCACATTAGGTTTCAACTGGTAACATTGGCGACATTTTAACGTACAGTATATTTAATAAATACTGGTTGTAGGAAACTAGTCCTTAACTAAAACATTATTCAAATAATAAATTAAATGCTAATCCAGCAGGTGTCGCCTGTAAAACAGCAGGAACAAAAGTGTTGCCTTGGTTAATTCAGTAAACAAAGCAGCAAGACATCAAATCTAGAAGGATTTATCAATTTTATAAACTTCACAGCACCCTAATATTCGAATATTAAAATAAACATTGTATAATCAAAAATCTTACAAAATGTAACACCACGAAATGCTTTTTAAGGGTCTTAAATTTCTCTTCATTTATTTATCAACTTTTTAAAAGTATTTTTTAAGGCCCCGCGGACACCCTGAGATAAATTTAAAAAAACAAGTGTATTGTTTCATATTATGCTCTATTATTATCTTTTATTTCATGGTGGGAAAAAATACATTGTTTTTGGTAGGACTTTTTCACAACATATATGAGCACAATATTACACATCATTATGGGGATGCAAACTGAAATGTGAATAAATTTAGCATTTTATATCTTAATATTTTTTTTATTGTTTGATCTGTAATCATTCGTTTTGTATTTCTATTATTTATTTTATATTTGGCAATTTGTAATTCTTAAAGTGGGAAATATAATCGCATAACAATGAGTATAAGAATATATATATAAACTATTAAAAGCTATTCAATATTCAATTCAATTCAGTTCATGTTTATTTCTATTAAACATGTCTATTTACAATGTAGATTGTGTCAAAGCAGCTTAACATAGAAGTTCTTGTAAAGTCCAAATTTCAGAGTTGAAGTTCAGTTTAGTCCAGTTCAGTTCAGTTCTTTTTGGATTAATTTTCACTGCTGAAATTTCAAACACTGAAGAGCAAATCTATCAATGCACAGCTCCACAAGAACCAATCCAATCAAGCCAGAAAAAAACTTCACCAATTGACAAAGTGAAGGAAAAAAAAAACACCTTGAGAGGTACCAGGCTCTGTTGGACACAACCATTTTTCTTCTGGCCAACTTCCAGTGTGGAACAGCAGTCTAGGTACCGGAAACTGGAGAAAGCTGGGTGTCCAACGTGGAGAACTGCAGGTGTGAGTAGGTCACAGGCGGGTGATCAGGCTGTCCCACAGGATCAATGCAGGACTCGGCTGTCACTGTAGTCTTTCAGGAATCAATCTCATTAACTCCACTCCTCCGTGACCACCACAGCATTAGCTTAGGATACGGGCTGGTCCAGGATTATGGATACCTTAGCATTTCTTCACAGGTCTTGGATCGTATCAATGGTGCTACATAGTCTCTAGAAGCCTCGGGATGAGGATCCCCAGGTGGAAATAGAGAATAAAGAAAATAATTAACATAGCTGCTGTTCATAATGTAAATAAACGAGATGCAGAAATGGAGTGTTATAAATGAAAATAGTAGTTTTATAAACAAACAAAGAAACAAACATGTAAAGCATCTGAGTATTTATGAATATAAACTATATATAACCATTAATTGTTTGAGATTACCGAAACGGTACTCATGATATGTATCGTTATCAGGAGGGGACTAATATCATAAAATTAGATTGTCATCATATCAACCAGCCCTTGAAAAAAAATACATTCATTTTGAAGGTTAAAGTCTTCTTGATAACAATTTATTATTATTATTATTTTTTTTGGTTTTTTGAGGGACAACAACAATAACCACGTTAGAATAAGTTTATAAATTTAGAAAACCACACCAATCCATCTGTTTTTCTCAATGTATGTCTGTTTATTTCAGACGTTCGGAGCTACAGACTGGGAAATGTTTCAAATCGGAAACCGAGTTTTCCTAGCTGTTGCTAATGGTCATATGCTGTGCGAGAGAGGACCGAGCCTCTACACCATCAACTCAACCATATATGAACTGGATTTGACAACCAAGATGTTCCTCAAGTTCCAAGACATTGTAACATACAGGTAAACCCTGAATCAAATGTGCTTTCGTGGTTGAGAGACGATCATAATTCACATGCTTTGACTTGACTTCCTCTGGTTTGGCAGTGCGGTGGACTGGGAATTCTTTTCGGTTGGAGACGAACATTTCTTAGTCGTAGCCAACTCGTATGATGGATCGTCTTACTCTTTGAACAGTGTTATATACAGGTAATTACTGAAAATATATGTCATCTTTTTTATTTGAAATACATATGCTGCATTGTCTACAATGATTAGACAAAACTTTACAGTATATTTGTGATCATCACCTAATAAAGGACACATATTACACTTTTATGTACTCTATTTACTCTCCCTCAGTTGTTTCTAAACGTTTTTTCTAAAAAGATATTTTGAAGAAAGCTGAAAACCTCTAACTATTGACTTTCATAGTAAGAAAAACACATACTATGGAAGTCAATGGTTAAAGATTTCTAGTTTTTTTTCTCTAAAATATCTTATTTTTTTCGGGTGAACTGTCCCTTTAAGGTCAGGGAAGATTTGATGGTAATATTTTTAATTAGTCAATTATAAAAAACTAATCACGATTAATCATATATAACATTAATGATTTAAAACGTACTTTTGTAGTACAGTATTTTCATATTCGATCTTCAAATAAATTTAGAAACAACATAAAGAGAGTGTACTTTTAATATTTCAATATTCATTCATTCATTTTCTTTTCGGCTTAGTCCCTTTATTAATCCGGGGTCGCCACAGCGGAATGAACCGCCAACTTATCCAGCATATGTTTTACGCAGCGGATGCCCTTCTAGCCACAACCCATCTCTGGGAAACATCCATACACACTTATACACTACGGACAATCTCATTCACACACATACACTACGAACAATTTAGCCTACTAAACTCCACACAGAAATGCCTATGCAAACTCCACACAGAAATGCCAACTGTCCCAGCCGAGGCTCGAATCAGCGACCTTCATGCTGTGAGGCGACAGCACTACCTACTGCGCCCCTATTTCAATTTTTAATTTTTAAATATTTCAGTATTTTTGACTGAATAACAGTATTACTGTATTAACATCACTGGCATTTTTTTCTTTTTTCTAATATTTAACCGGCAATGACTATAGCCATTCAACATTAAAGTTATCAACTTTAACATGTATTAGATTTATTATTAGCTTATTATTTGGCCTTACTCCTAAACCCAACCATCACAGGAAACCATGTAGCAATTTTTAAATGCCAAAAGACCCCAATAAGTATCATTTTTTAAGCATTTATAATTATGAGGACACTGCATATCCCCATAAACAACATCAATAGAGTAACTAGGTCATTATACAACTTCATATCCCCATAGACCACCTTAGAATATAGATCATTACTACTTCATGTCCTCATAAACCACATAAACAAGTACACACACACTACTTGCATGCACAATTATTAAGGCAGCTTTAATCATCTTTTATGTCTTTTTTTTTAACTTAAATAAAAGGGATAGTTCACTCAAAAATATTAATTCTGTCATCATTTACTCATCTTGTTCCAAACCTGTTTGAGTTTCTTTCTTCTGTTGAACACAAAGCAAAGATATACTTAATAATACTGGACGAAACAGCTCTTGATGTACATTGTATTTGTTTTTTTTACTACAGTATGCACGCCATTGGCTGCTTTTTTTCCAACAATTTTCAGAATCTCAGTTTTAGTCAATAAAATATCCAGTTAGTTTTTAAAATGCTTAAAGATGTGTGTCAAGATTATTAATACAGCAGTGTAAATTGTAAAGAATTCCACAGAAGCACGTCGTGATTTTGCCAAGTACGATGTGATCCTGGATTAACATCTATGTTGATCCTGGAACATCATCAGTTCGAAAATAGAATCCATACCTATTCTCTACCCCTAAATCCAGCCATAACTGTTAATTATTCCCATTATCAGAGGGGAATAATAGTTGCATAACAATCATGTAGAAGTGCATAAACCTAACCTAAGCCTAAACCAAAAGTTTTTTGACTTAACATAAACAGTAGTTCTGATTGGCTTATTGGAAATGTTGTTCCAGGATCAACATAGATGTTAATCCAGGAACATGTCCTACTTGGTGAAATCAGGTTGGCGTCCCAGCGAAAGTGAAGATTTTGATTCTTGTTGTTTTGAACTCACTACAGATGGCAGGGGTATGAGGGTTTTGTCCCTGTTCATCGGTTACCGACCATCGGATGCAGCGACTGGGAGTTCTTCACCTCTGCTGAGGGTTCATATCTGATGTACTCCAGCGCCAAAGCTCCTCTTTCCAAAGTCTTTAAACTCAGGATCCACTGAGGACACAAAAATTGTTCAGCTTTTGCATATTCCCACCATAAGCCATAGAGGTTAACAGAACTGATTCATTTACTCTTGACTCCTTTGAACCACTCACAAACTGACCAGAAACGTTTAAGTCAATCAAACTGGTTGAATCTGGAGTCTTATATACTTTCTGAAAACTACCTCATCTGCGTAAAAAGATTCAGTGGAAACTTTAAGTGAATCTCGGTTTCGATAAATGAAAATCTTTGCACATTGGACGTCCAGCAACATTTAGGCTCTGTGCAACTTTTATTTACAACGGTACTTTTCATGAATAGCGTACACACGTTTGTGGAGAGCGCCATACAATGTTTATTGATTACAGATTAAACCAAATATGTAAAATAAAGTAATAATGTTATTTATATGTATAATACTTGTATATTACCTCTCGTTCTTTGCACTATAATAAATTGATTTTACGTTGTCAATACATGCTTGTGTTTTACATCAAAGCTGTTTATGTTTTGAATGGTGGAGGGACAGATTTGTTTTAGTAGACGGTAAATAAGTATTTTTTTCTTCATAACTGCACTTAAACGGCTTTAAAAAGCTTTGCTAAATTTCAAAATAAAATAATGTGATTTTACTTCAGCGTATTTCATAATCAATTCTCCGAAATTATTAAAAATTAGTCAAATAAAAAAACAGGAGATCCTCTGAATTGGAGTGCCTACAGCTGATAGCTTAAAATGTAAGCTGTTAATGCCACAATTTAGAATTTATTAACGTCAATTAATTAAATGCTGGTCCTTACTGTAACTGTGTGTGAACTAAATCCTATGTAAAAGGACAAGCTGTATACAAAACGCTTGAAAGACATGTCCATATTAATCATTACTGTCTGATTATGGGGAGGTTTTATTTAAAAACTAAACATAAATGTTCAAATGCCACAAAGCAATGCTTTGTGAAAGAATGTTTTTCCTCCACTGTTGTAGCACATAACAGATATAAACTAATTCATTTAAAGAAACTTTGTCCTAACATATTAATAAATTTAGCATTTTGACATATTTTATATTGTATATTTAATATACAATATAATATTAATATAATATATTATAAGCCTAATGGTGTATTTTGCAAAATAACCATGTAAAGTCCTATTAATGTAACGTTTTTTTTACCACTAGAGGACGCACCTTTTAAAACAACAACAATAGCGTAGCATGATGACGCTGAGCAGCATGGAATTATGGGAACTGTAGTTTTTAACTCCACCGGAAAATGACTTGGAAATGTATGGGTTTTCTTTTATGCCAAACATCTTTAGAAGTTGTAAAGATCATGTTCCATGAACATATTTGGTAATTTGTTTTCTGCAAATATGTCAAAACTTTATTTTGATTAGATTAGTAGCTAATATGCATAACTTAATTTTGCACAACTTGGTGTTTTTTAGCCCAAAGATTACAGATTTTCAACTGTTGGCCAAATATTGACCATCAATCGAAAGCATCTATAGCTTTCAGGTGAAATATATCAGTTTTCAAAAAATCAGGGTCCATGGTTGGTGAGGTGACAATTTATTTCTGAAACAATTACATATTTCGGCTCTATTTATGTGTTCAACCACTATTTGTATGTCTTTTGAACTTAATAATACATTCATATTTTTCCATATTACCCTTGGTTAACAACAACAACAACAACAACAAAACGTGTTTTATAGTTAACAATCACAAATTAATTTTACTACAGTATAGTTCTATAGTCTTTGGTTTTTATAGGCTATTTGTAACTGGTTATACTATAACCAAATGTAAATATTTTATTAAAAAAACATTGTGGGTCTATAGATTATGACTGAGCAATCTGTGGTAACCACAAAAATGTATTACATAAATATCTACCATTAAAACAACAACATAGACCCAAGTAAGAAGACCTGAAAATGAGGGCAGTTATAAAAACAGACTACAAGTACCACAATGCATAGCGACCTGACGTGTCATCAAGCAAACATGGCTGCGTCCTAAAAACATAAATGGTTTTCTACTCAGATTTCAGTTTTCCATTATTTCAATCAAAGAAATAGATTTTTTTCGAACGACAGAGTCGCGTTTAAAAATATCACTTAATACATACGTTAACGGTCTAACGTGAATAAAACGACACTAATACCGCGGCTGTCAACGAAAATAAAGCTGTTGTTTTAAACCTCAATGGTGAAACATGGAAGCACTGCAGTCTCCTCTCAGATTTCTGTTGTCCGTTTTAAGGACTGAGATTTATCCACGACACCTGTGATTTATTCGGAGGAACCTCAGCACGCTTAAACGGAGGAAAAAAGAGCATTGAGTTCCTCGGTTGTTTTACAAAAGCGATGTTTGTTCCTGTGAAGTCGTCATATTCCAGAGTGAGCCCATTGATCGTTAATCGAGAGCTGGGGAAGACCAAGATGAGATAGCAAGAGGTGAAACGCTTTCCTTTCGCAGTAATCGAAACTCGGTTCAGACCAGAAAACAGGAGATTAACCAACCCTGAGCTTTACGAGACAGCTGCGGTCATGTTTGGAGATCTGTTTGAGGAGGACGGGGATGGTTTTTCCTCAGCACCTGGATCAGGTGTGAAGGGAAGAGAGTGCGAGCCTCCTCCACCGAGAGGCAAAATCAAACTCTGCGGGATCAAGAATCAAGGCGGCACCTGCTACCTCAACTCACTCATCCAGACGCTACTCTTCACACCCGAGTTCAGGGGTAAAACTCAGATGTTTATGACTGCTTAAAAGAGTCGTCTCCTAACAATTTATATTCTGTCATTGTTTACTTGTAAAATAATATTGAGGTAAAGTTGGTTATATATTCCTATATTTTGACTTTCACCTTCCAAATATAATTTCAGAAGAGTATTATTTGGAAATTCTAAATAGGGAAATCATGTTTGCAGTTAATGACTATCAAAGTACACCATTGTTTACAGTCAATTAAATAGTGCTAATTTTGTTTTGAAGTCACTCATTATTTAAAGTAGCATGTCACTATTTGTTACTTGCTTACTTACTCCTTGGCCCATTTATATCGAAGTTGATTTTTAGCTGTACCATATTGGTGTTTTGTAACATCTAGTTTTTATGAGGTGGGTTGTTAGCCCAATGCTCAACCTGGAGGACCAGGACATACACTACGGACAATTTTGGCTTACCTAATTCACCTAGAGCAGGGGTGCCCAAACTTTTTCATATGAAGGGTCAAAAACCAAATATTATTGCGAGCCGTGGGCCGAAGGTAAATATACCAAACAGTTTTATATTAAAGTTTCTATGGGTAATTTCTAATTTATTTCCTAATATTTCTAAATAAATAGCAAACATTACTTTAAATCGTATTAACTAAAGCAGTATAACTTTTTAAATGATAAACTTATTGCAATAAAAAACAAACAATCACATTGATAACACAGTGGAGTTCAGTGCTGAATACATTAGTCAAGCAGAATCTGTCTTTGACTTGATTTCCTCACCAATTTAAACAAAATCTGATTCATTTACATCATTTAATTGAATTTATTCACTTAATTTCAGTTAGATTTTAATAATAAAACAAACAAATAGTTGCATTACATTTGAATTGAAAATCTCCCCATCATTCTCTCTCACTTCTCAGATGGGATGGCGGGCCAAATTAAAGGTTACCCTGGGCCAACTTTGGCCTGCGGGCCCTAGTTTGGGCATCTCTGACCAAGAGTATGTCTTTGGACTGTGGGGGAAACCGGAGCACCCGGAGGAAACCCACGCAAGCGCCACACAGAAATGTTAACTGTCACAAATTGTTACTGATCAAAAATGAACGAATGTGCAAATAGAAATCCAACTTTACCCCAATGTGAAAAATGTCCAGTCTTTTCTATTCCAAATAGTTTGTGAGAGTGAGTTTGAAACACCAATGCTAGCAAATCAAGTAATTCAGTAAAAGTATAACATATAACCTGATAAACCATTACTCCTGTAAAAAAAAAAGTTAAGTATTTCAGTAATCCAGTAGGATACACACTGTTTCCTCTCCATATGCACCAGACACCTTCTAAGTAACCCATACTTACTCTCAGGGCCGTTTATATCAAAGTTGATATTCAGCTGCACCACGTTGGTGTTTCGTGACATCTAAGTTTCCAATTTTTCTTTGGTGTATCACTAAAAAACCTGACACTCATAACCACTACTGAAAATAAATAAGAATTCAAGTCTGCAAGCAAGTGACAATAACAAAACATACCAAGTATCATAATATTAAACATTTATGTTTAAAGGTGTGGTCCAGAGTGTATTTTAAGGCTTGGTTGTGTTTATAAGATGCAAAGCAATGTGTGCTCATGCTTCATTTGTAAAAAAAAAAACGTGCTTCCCCCCATATATCTTACTTTGATTATATACAGCTACTCAGCTAACATGACCACTGTCATATTTCCTAGATTCTCCGAAAGCTGCTCTCAAGATGCTGTGATTGGTCAGCTAACATAATGGCAGCGTCATGCCTCTACTAGCACATGCTTTGCCTCTGCTGTGTAAATACTGTCAGTCAGTGTAACTGTAAATGACCTTTCTCAATTGCTAGCTATATATATATATATATATATATATATATATATATATATATGTGTATATATGTATATGTATTTACAATTCTCTGGAGCATAATTAAAATGAAACCGTAAGCACTTCTCTCTTTGTGTGGTGTCCTTTGGAAGCCCAAATACAGAAAAAGAGAAGAATCTCTGTGGGAATAGCAGCGTTTGGATGGCATTTTAGCTTTCTCTGCTATAACATTACAGCGCCTCTGACCACGCCCCTTCGCTGCGCTGGGTGTATGTGCGTAACCTGAAGAGTTTATGACATCATTACCCAGGATGTATTTTTTTGTAGTCTCCAACCTTCCTTCGCTGTAGGCTTTGCTAAGCTAACTCTGTTAAAGCCAATGTATCCCTTTGCGTTGAACTTTGAGCGTCTTACATTCAGAGATGATGTTTATGTTCACACAGCTACATTACACATTAACTAAAGTTTAAAATATGATATCAGAGTGGACCACCCCTTTAAATGTTAGCTTACAAATATTAAAATGCAATTTATATGCAGATGTCACATAGGAAACAGTTGTTTTTAATAGTGAAAAGCAAGCTAATTCTCATTTTCAGATCTAATACACAAATATGGACGTCTCCAATTTAAAGAACTTCATAGGTACATTAGCACATTTCACTGACTCATACCTTTTTTATAGTTAATTATGGCCATATATTAATTCAGAAGACTTTGGATACAATTTCTTTTGATTTTGAAGCTTGACAGCCCAAATCGTTGTAGACCATACAGGTTTAGAAGCAAAGGGGACTGACAGTATTTTTATTGATGGGTGAAATAATGTCTGTAACATAAATTTATCTCTCACAGAGGAGTTGTTCCATCTCGGACCAGATGAATTGGGATGTCTGGCTGACAAGGACAAACCGGAGGCAAAGGTATGTGTATAACCATTTTTTAATGAAAGTGTTTAATGGACCAGATGATAGATTTGACCTATTTTGTGTCATCGCAGGTCCGTGTGATTCCCCTGGAGCTTCAGAGACTGTTTTCCCACCTGTTGCTGGTGGACGAACAAACAGCCTCCACTACAGACCTGACGGACAGCTTTGGCTGGAGGAACAATGAGGTACAAGGACTTTTACGATCTGTAATTACTTTCCATTTAGCAAATACGTTTCTTCTAATAACGACTCATTTCAAAGGCAGCTCTCTCTAGTAATTTGGGTTTAAGCTGCAAAGGTCACTGTAGGTAATAGCACCTAAATGACAAACTGAATTACCTTGCTCGAGGCAAAGCAGCGACTGTTTTTTTTTGTATCTCACCCCTCACTATTTGTGCACAAAGTATTGAGTAGCACGTTCGCCTCACAGCAAGAAGGTCGCTGGTTCGAGCCTCGGCTGGGTCAGTTGGCATTTCTGTGTGGAGTTTGCATGTTCTCCCCATGGTTGCGTGGGTTTCCTCCGGGTGCTCCGGTTTCCCCCACAGTCCAAAGATATGTGGTATAGGTGAATTGGGTAAACTAAATTGTCCGTAGTAAATGAGTCTGAATGAGAATGTATGGATGTTTCCCAGAGATGGGTTGCGGCTGGAAGGGCATAAAAAACAAATGCTGGATAAGTTGGCTTATCATTCCGCTGTGGCGACCCCGGATTAATAAAGGGACTAAGCCGACAAGAAAATGAATGCATGAATAAATGAATGAATATATATATTTATCATCGCAGCCTCTTGCAATTGGCTAATCACAACGTTTCATTCGATTTCTATTAATCACACAGCCATAACCATAGTTGAACTATTTTTAAGGTAACTCAGATTTGTTGCCCCTCCTGCAGTCATATGTTGTGAAAGGAATAAAATGAACCACTGTTATTTTATTAATATGTATTGTAATTTTTTTTGTCAATATTTGCGAATAAGTCCACATTTTTCCTACTAAAATTTCACAGTATAGTTCACCCAAAAAATCAATTCTTTAATACATTTCTCACCTTAAGCCCTCTATTCATCAAATATCGAATTGAAAAATTATAATTAACTTTTAACACAGTTTTTTTTGAATTGTATTTATTTATTTCTATTTATATATTTGCTTGTGTATCATCTCTTACTGAAATATGAAGTTGTGCTTATCATGTAATGCTTTTATGTATGTTGACCTTGCCATGAAATAGCCACAAGGTGCTGATGTGGCAATAAAAAAAGAGATAATAATAATATATAAAAAATTAACTTAAAATAAATTCTCATTTTTGGGTGATTAAATATATAATTGTTTTCTCTGGTCCTGACCAAACAAGTCAAAGAACCGAACTACAAGTGTAAACACCTTTAAAGGGATAGTTCACCCAAAAATAAAAAATTGCTCACCCTCAAGTTGTCTCAAACCTTTGAGTTTCTTGTTTTCTGTTGAACACAAAAGATGATATCCTGAATAAAGCTGTAAACCTGTAACCATTGACTTCCATAGTATTTGTTTTTCTTACTATGCAAGTCAGTGGTTACAGATTTTACATATTTTCCACTTATTTTTTAATGTTCAGCAAAAGAAAGAAACCCGTACGGGTTTGAAAGGAGTAACGGGTGAGTAAATTGTTTATTTTTGGATGAACTTTCCCTTCAAGTTTGGTTAAAATCTTTCTGTGTTCAGGAAATGGGTCAGCAGGATGTGCAGGAGCTGAACCGGATCTTGTTCAGTGCTCTGGAGAGCTCTTTAGTGGGCACTTCGGGCAGCAGCCTCATACACCGGCTCTACCACGGGACGCTTGTCAACCAGATCACCTGCAAGGAGTGCAGCTATATTAGTGAGCGACAGGTCAGAACGGAGTTGCATTTTGCTTCCAGCTAACCATTTTTTAAAACCACTTTAAAAATAGCATCACACAAAGCAGTGTTCATTATTATGGATATGGATTTGTTCGTTGTTGCTGAGAAATTAATAAGACGACATATCAAAAAAAGCCTTATTATACTCGCACATTTTCATCATGGAAGTTGAATGGTCTGCATATAAATCTGGATCTAAGCCGTAATAAAAAGGCTGATACTTTTCCACAACCATACAGCTGAAGTCAAAATGTTTCACCTTCCTGTGAATTTAGTTTTCTTTTTCAAATAATTCCCAAATTATGTTTAACAGAGCAAGGAAGTTTTCACATTCACATTTCACAGTTTCCTATAATATTTTTTCTTCTGGAGAAAGTCTTATTTGCTTTAATTCAGCTAGAATAAAATAAGTTTTGAATTTATTTTTAAAGCATTTAGGGTCAAAATTATTAGCCCCCTTAAGCAATATCTAATTAGATTATCTACAGATCAAACCATGTTTATACAATGATTTGCATAACTACTCTAACTTGCCTAATTAACCTAGTCAAGTCTTTAAATTGCTCTTTAGGCTGCATACTAGCATGAACATTTTGTTGTAAAATGTTATGTACTGTCATCATGACAAATATTAAAGAAATCAGTTATCAGAAATGAGTCATTAAAACTATTGTGTTTCGAAAATGTAGAAAGTCATACAGGGGGCTGATAATTCAGGAGGGCTAATAATTCTGACGAATAATTCAAATGTATCAAAACAAGTTGTCGACATTTTCATCCTTCTCGTAAACCTATACAACAAAAACACAGTCTTGTTTCTGCAGCCATAGTATAGGGTCAATTACGTTATGGCATCTGTATTCCAGAGTTCAGCTTTTACAGCTGAAGCTTTCATTTAGGCACTGAAACACATTTAAAATGCTGAAGAACACATTTTTATTATTTTACTGACTCAAGACGTTGTCATAAAAAGAGTAAAATTTTGAAAAATTGAATGTCCTACCGTATTATAACTGACAACTGTATTAAAGTGAATGAACTACAGAGCTTCCTTTGTAATATTTCTGATGTATCCCTGGACATGTTGGCCTTCTGAGAAACGAACAAGCAGTCAAAGTTGCCAAAACAGCTCTTATTAAGGAGTGCAAAATCCCACTTTCAGACTTTAGGTAAATTATAAATAAATAGCAAGCAGAAGGGGATCAGTGCTTAATTCAACTTTTCGAAATCCAACCCATAGTAAGACGAAAATCAAATGAATCTTTTAATTTGATCAATGATAGCTTATTGGACACATTAGACTTACTTATTGGCGTCTACTTAAAGGAGAACTTGTATCAATATTGCAATAAAATCTCAACTGTTAATATACTTCTGCAAAGTCCTATTTTTAATGTTATCAGACAATGTTTTTGAATCTGGATAGACTATAAAGATATAGATTTTTTTTATTGTGAGTCCTTCAAAAATGGTAGAATTTATTAAAAGTAACTCAAAAACATTTTTACATTTTTATCTTATTTTATGTATTATTTATTGTTGTTGATGTCGTTTTATTGTTATAATCCTATTTATTATATAAGTGTTATTTATGAAATATTTGTACATTGTGTCTTAATTGTTTGTAGCCAAGTAAGCTGTTTTGGCAATAAACTCCTCTCTCTCTGATAATTTTTTTTTTTTCTGCATTAAACTGATGCAAAAAAAATGACATTAAATGTTGTTTCACTTTATATTCAGTTCAATTGAACATTATTTTTTTTATAGCGCTTTTTACAATAGTTAGTGATCCAATGCAGCTTTACAAAAGGTGTACATTATTGCATTACAGTCATATTCGGAAAATGTAAGGTTTTAAGTTACCATAACTTACTACTACACTAGTTATATATGTATCTTTAACCAGATAAAAACCCATTGAGATCAAGATCTCATTTACAAGGGTGACCTGGCCAAGAGGTCCACAACACACATCTTATAAAAAAATAAATAAATAAATAAATAAATAAACATTATAATATAAAAATACAGTTTAGTTATTCAGCTATACCACATTACAGTATGTTAAAAATTACAGACATTGAGAATTAGACGGTTGTTGTTTATAATAAAGGGACAGAGCGAAATGATTTGGTTGGGATAAGCTCAGACATTTTTAGTTCAGACTGAAGAGTATTGCAGGATGAGGTGGCGGCATGAGTAAAGACTTGCCTCCCCATTTCAGTTCGAACCTGGGGAATAGTCAAATGGTATGATTCACTTGAACGTAGGGCATATTGGCTTTTTGACCTATGAAGAAGGGAATTTAGGTATAAAGGCACCAGACCCAGAAGAGCCTTGTAGACCAGAGTCATCCAAGGGGTGTATCTTCTTACATTCAGAGAAGGCCACTCAGCAATACCAATTATTTTTAGTGTCATAGTTACCAATAACTTTAGCTAATTAACTAGTAACTAATAGCTTTTAACAGTTAAAATTCATATATATGAACATTGTTAACCTGCAGTTAAACAGTATATATGTGATGTTTAATGTATACATGTTCAAAGAAGTGTATTTGTCAAGAATACTTGCATCTTTGATCGGCCTAAAAAATTTATCTGATCATTTCCAAACTTTTAAGATTTTGAGATTCAGTGCTTGTCTCTTTCTTACACGCATCCCCTTTTCTCATTGTGTTTTTGTTCAGGAGGATTTTCTGGACCTGACAGTGTCAGTGAGTGGTGTAAGCGGGCTTGAGGAGGCGCTGTGGAACATGTTTGTGGAAGAGGAGATGTTTGAGGGTAATAACCTCTACCGCTGCAGTGGTTGTGGTCATCTAGTTCGAGCCGCCAAGGTCAGTCGCCTTTCAAAAGTCCAACTCTTTTCATCTCTGGGCTTGTTTGTACTGTTCTCTAAGGTCTTATACAATGAGCGATTGTCCAAACTCCCCCAAATCAGCAGTTTGAGGTTTACTGCCATTCAAAGATTTAAAGGGATAGTTCACCCTATAATAAAAACGTACTCGCATGATTTACTTTTCTTCATGTAATTTTAAACCTTTATGAGTTTCTTTTTTCTGTTGAACACAAAATAAATAATTTTGAAGAATGCTGAAAACCAGTAACCATTGACTTCCATAGTAGGAAAAACTATTATGGAAGTCAATGGTTACTGGTTTTTCTTTTTCTTTAAAATTAATTATTATTTTGCAATCAACAGAAGAAAGAAACATTGACCAACCATAGTAGAAAAAAATGGTAACCGTTGACTTCCATAGTAGGAAAAAAATATTATGGAAGTCAGTGGTTACTGGTTTTTCCCTTTTTTTAAATTAATTCTTTTGTGTTCAACAGAAGAAAGAAACATTGACTGACCATAGTAGGGAAAAATGGTAAATATTGACTTCCGTAGTAGGAAAAAAAAAAATACTATGGAAGTCAATGGTTACTGGCTTTTCTTTTTCTTTAAATTAATTATTTTGCGTTCAACAGAAGAAAGAAACATTGACTGACCATAGTAGGAAAAAAT
>CAIGQQ010038854.1:4157150-4171637 GCA_903798035.1 Danio albolineatus | reverse complement strand
AATACTATGGAAGTCAATGGTTACTGGTTTTTCGCTTTCTTTAAAATGAAGTCTTTTGCGTTCAACAGAAGAAAGAAACATTGACTGACCATAGTAGGGAAAAATGGTAACCATTGACTTCCATAGTAGGAAACAAATATTATGGAAGTCAATGGTTACTGTTTTTTTTGCTTTCTCCAAAATGAATTATTTAGCGTTCAACAGAAGAAAGAAACATTGACTGACCATAGTAGGGAAAAATGATTACCATTGACTTCCGTAGTAGGAAAAAAATACTATGAAAGTCAATGGTTACCGGTTTTTCCCTTTCTTAAAGTCTGTCTGTCTTCAAGTCTGCTGTAGTAATTTTTAAATCTTGCCTTTTGTTGCAGTCTGCTAAATTGAGAAAACTTCCCCCGTTCCTGACGATATCTCTGTTGAGGTTCAACTTTGACTTCACTAAGTGTGAGCGCTACAAGGAGACGGGGAGCTATGTGTTTCCTCTTACATTCAACCTCAGACCGTTTTGTGAGCAGGTACCATAGCAAAATCACACGCATATACATTTTTCAAAATCTCAAGCTTATAGACATACAATGTACATTTCACTGCAAACTCTGGCACTACTGTCTTTTTAGCAGTTATGAGATTGTTACCTTAAGATTGTCAATCAAGATGAGGAGTGAGTCGTTTTATCTAAAACAGGTCTAGTTAAAATTCTTTGACATTGTTTCCTTTTTGGTAAGCTTGCAAAGTATCTGTGCAGGACTAGATTGCTAAAAAATTGTCTAAAAAAACTGATCGAGACCTGCCTAAAACACATCAATACACATCAATTCGGTTTGTGTCAATCAATCGATGTGTTTTAGGCAGGTCTTGATAATTTTTAAGACAATTTTTCAGTAATCTTATTCCTGCACAGATACATATTACTTTGGCAAATATCAATGTTACAGTTTGATGTGTTAGCATAATGTTGCCTAAAAGCATATAAAAAGAATGAAGACCAGGCCTTAGTAAATGGGCAATATGCAAGGCAAGTGTTTTTCAACCACCGATAAACTTTAATAAACAGTTGAAGTGACTGTTTTCAGTTTCATAAGGTTCCTTTTACAGCATCGATAACGCAAAAACAAGATGAAAGGCTGTTTAGATGTAAGTGCCATCAGGAGCAGCAGGCGAGCAATGATATTTCAATTGACACAATTCACAATACTGTGGTAAAATACATTTCCATATTTTAAAGGCATAGCACGGGACCGTGAAGATCATGAATTTTAAACTAGCAGATCTTAAATGTGGAGACTTTATAACGGCATGACAGTTCATCGTAAGCACCTGAGCGGGCTTATTCAAAACTAAAAGTCTCTGTGTATATAGCCCATTGTAGTTCTGTCATTTGTTATGGAGGCTCTTGTTGTCAGGTTACTTGATCAACCACATTGTCAAAAACTTAGACTGTTATGTTTAGAACTATGTTGTTATTGACTGTTAGTGTTTTATGTTACTTTGGAAATCAAATGCAACATACTGCGCCAGCTGGCCAATCTGAGTGCTCAGAAAGAGGTGTTTGTACCTGAACTCAATAAAAATGTTGCAGACAGACTGAGAGTAACGCACAGTATGTGACAAATTATGCGTTTTAGAACTTAAACGCTTTAAAAATAGTCTAGTTTAACCACCGTGCATTTCTTTGTTAACTAATAATATAACTCTAGATTTAACATTTACATTTAGTCATTTAGCAGCGATTCAAGAGAGGCATTACAAAGTGCAAAGGAACTATTTGTGCTCAGAGAATTAAATGCTAGAGTTAGGAGGTGGAGTGTTGTTGTTTTTTTAGAGAGAGAGAGTGTTTCTACAGGTGGTTTGTCAAGCCCACTCACCTGTGTGAAGCGTACTTCATAAATGCACAATGTTTTTTTGTTAAGATATGGAGTGATTGTAAGAACGTGTCTGGTGCAAATGTGCAAAACAGGTGCAAGTGTCAGAGTGGTGCAAGAGTGTGTTTTCTACATGTGGTTTGTTAAGCCCACTCACCTGTGTGAGGCACACTCTAAGGCCCCGTTTACACTAGCGCGTTTTAGTTTTAAAACAGTGTTTTAGCATTAAAATGATCCGCGTCCACACTAGCGTTTTACCCAAGTGTCTGTCAACAGATCTCCCTCCACACTACGCCACCAGAAACGTATATCACGTGACCATTCGCGCACTCTGGGCATGCACGTTCAAGTATAAACAGGAAGCACGTGTCTCGCTCGGCATTTGGTTAATGTTAGTCAACAAACGCAGGTTCAACGATCTACGCGATGGCAAAGAAAGCAAGAGAGGTCTTTTTGTGGACTGACGACGAGGTCGAGTTGTTACTTAAAGTAGCAAATGAATATAAAACATCTATGGCTATCGAAAATACAGTGTTTACAGTGAAGGCTGGTCTGCTGTCTTCCGGTGGCGTTTTAGTCACGTGCGCTTGACGAATAAGGTAAGGATACGCAATGACCCAAAAGCCCCAATCACGTAGCAAATCTCTGCAGCCACGCCTCCGTTTTCAAAACGCTCCGTTTTCGCGCCTTGAAAACTCCGGCGTAGTGTGGACGGATGGCGTAACCGTAGCAAAACGTATGCGTTTTAAAACAAAAACGCATTAGTGTAAACGGGGCCTAAATTGATGATGTTTTGTCTTTGTCGTGTGGTGAGGTGGTTAATTTAATGAACTTCAGAGCAGAGATAAACTATGCTGTGTTTCCAACAGAGCAACTGGCCAGACTCTGAATATTCCTACGAGCTCTTCTCTGTCATCATACATAAAGGAGGCTGTTATGGGGGACATTATCATGTCTACATTAAAGACATTGATCAACTTGGCCACTGGGAGGCACCGGTTAGTTTTCTTTTTTTTTTTGTTGTTGTTGCACTCTATTTGGTTCAATATAAACCAGGCCATAAAAAAACAAGTACTTTTTGATTTTTTCTCAGGAGGAAGAGAAGAACGTGAAGGCAAAAGTGAAGACTCAGAAACAAGAGAATAAAACTGAGGAAAGAAAGACTGTGAGTGAGAATTCTCTAGAAACAGAGGATCCACTTTCTGTTGTCACTGGCATTCTGACTCAGGTATGTTGTTACACGACACAGTAAGTCTGTTTGAAATACTGTTAAAATTGTCGTGGCAAACCTTTTTTCTGTTGAACACAAAAGACGTTTTTGACAGAAAAAACGTTTTGAAGAATGTTGCAAACAGGTAGAAGTTGACATCCATAGTAGGAAAAAATACTATGGAGCAGTCATAATTTCAGAATTATGTATGCATTCTGTTTTAAATGTATATTGAGCAAATCAGTTTTACATACTGATTGTCAGTTGTTTTTGTTTTTTTTCTTAGGAGGAGTCGAAATGTGTGCTTGTAGACCAGCTGGGCCAAAAACTAATGAATAAAATCGGCACGCCATGGAGCAAAAAATATAAAAAACAGTACGGCTCCATCAGCAAGGTTGGGTTTCTGAACTTCTGTTTTTTTTAATATACCATAGTGACAGATACTAATACACACTAATACACTAACATTCAAAAGTTTTTTTTTCTTAGTAAATACTAAATACTAAGTGACAGTGATATTACAAAATGTTTAGATTTCAAATAAATACTGTGAAACTGTTTTCCTCAAAGCAGAGCATAATTATGAAAGCCCATGTAACTTAAGTAATTGCTATTATTTATTATGCTATAAATTACTGTAGCTATTAATTGATAAAAAAATACAGCTTTGCCTGCTTAGAGGCTTTTTAACCTGTAAACTGTGTTTCCTGTTTACTAATTCTGTATTTGGGGTCTATTATGACCCCAACAACTTAAAGAGTAATTATAAAAAATATATACATATTAATGGGCGCCATGGTGGCGTAGTGAGTAGCACGTTCGCCTCAAAACAAAAAGGTCGCTGGATCGAGCCTCGGCTGGGTCAGTTGGCATTTCTGTGTGGAGTTTGCATGTTCTCCCCTTGGTTGCGTGGGTTTCCTCTGGGTGCTCCGGTTTCCCCCACAAGTCCAAAGACATGTGGTATAGGTGAATTGGGTTGGCTAAAATTGTCCGTAGTGTTTGAGTGTGAATGAGTGTGTATGGATGTTTCCCAGAGATGGATTGCAGCTGGAAGGGCATCCGCTCCGTGAAACAAATGCTGGATAAGTTGGTGGTTCATTCCGCTGTGGCGAGCCCGGATTAATAAAAGGACTAAGCCGAAAAAGAAAATGAATGAATTTACATATTAATATATTATGTATCTTTTTTCTTTACCTTTCAACTTTGTTAATGGTGGGATTTAGGAGATGTGAAGTAGTTTTGTACCTACTTTACCCCAAAATTTCGACACTTTTCCCCCTGTATGTGAAAAGTCAATCTAAATTTAATTTAAATTGTTTTTGGATATAGATCTAGGTGTAGAATTCTGTCAACTGTTGGTTAGCGATGAACCTAGAAAATGCTTATTTTAATGTGGAAATACCAGAAAAGGAAACACATTTTTACATACCTTCTGAACAACCGAACAAGTACATTCTGATGAAAAGTCATCAATATCATCAGATAAAGATGAAGGAACCACTATTTTTTTAATAAGGAAAAGTTGATCAAATTTAGGATTAAATATAATTATATAATCTTTTTTTTGTATTATTAATCATATTTTTTTCATATATTTTATTATTGTTGTTTTAATATATGCAAATCCCAGTTTTTTTTAGTGATGTTGTCGGTTTTATATTTACTTACCCAACATTTAAATGAGACGGAAAATAATCAATGAATCATGCGTGATAAATCATCTTTAATTTCATTTGTTTAGCTTCACAGTAACTGCATGAGAGTAGAATGTAATAGTAATATGTAGTTTCCTTGTTCATATTCTTGATTTTTTATTTTTTATTTTCATGGTACAGGTGGACTTTTGTTCTATTGATAAATAGCAACTAAATTGTGATTTAAAATAATAATAATGATAATTCGACCATTTTGTCATTTTGCAGTTTCTCCAGAGCCACCCTGAAGTGTTTATGTTGATCTCCAATGGAACCCGTGTAGCCCTGAAAGCTGGCATACCAACAGAAACCAGTCCTCCAGAACAAGTCAATTCCACACCAGCCGACAGCTGTCCGGAGAACACAGAGCCGGAAACAGCAGGAGAAAATGAAGATCCTGATCAGTGTCACTGGTTTGACCTGAATGACTCCACTGTGACAGCCATTACAGTGAAGGACATCGAGAAGCAGTTTCAGGGGAAAGAGAGCGCCTACATGCTCTTTTACAGGAAGACAACTCTGAAAAGACCTCCAGAGGGTATGTTGTGTGTATGTTGTATGTAAAAAGAAAAAAAAAGTTGCCAGTCTCCACCAGCAGTTTTAATGCTTTTTGATGTCCCTCAGAATATTTTCTGCTAGGAACATACAGTACGAGCATAGTATATATATCAAAATAAATAACCAAGCCTGCTTTTTTATGCCCCCTTGAATGCTGGTAGGTTTTTATCAAAAATGCTTCATTCTAAAAGTAGTGCATTTATATATATATATATATATAATGATACACACACATTCATACATTTTTGCATACATTTTTGCATACATGCATACACAAATGTGTGAATGTGCATCTATGTATTTGCTCCCAGAACACAGAAATCCTGTAACTAATTCAGGGCCTGCGTCAGGGCTTTCCTTACTGTAATATACCTAAAACGCCATTAAAGCCATAACCATTGCCATAAAAATTCACCAATGATGAGGAAGGGTTTTTTAAAGTTAACTTGTCAGTGGCCGGGATTTTATTTAATTATTTCAGTATGGTGACGTATTTCCAGTTTAAGCAGAATATTTAGTAGTAGGCGGGCTTTTATTTTTGCGCTCCTCTTGTCTTTCACTTGTAGCAAACTAACGGTCGGAGACCACGTCTATTCATATTTCAACCAAGTCATCCAACTGACAACTTTTGCAACACCCCTTGATGGTCTTTTATTGTGAAGCAAAATCCCATTTAATTAAAAAAATATATATATGTATTTAATTTTATTTCATTTTAATCCCTTTCTGATGAATCATAAAAGAGGATTATTCAATTTTTTGTTTTTTGTATATCAGCCATTGGAAACCCTGCATACAAAGTGCCTCCTCATCTTTTGGAGATGGTGCAAGAGGAAAATGCAAGCCTTCAGCTCAAAAGGTGGCTTCTTATACACTTATTTAAAATCACATTATTATCATTTTGGGTGTTTTATTAAATATCAAATCATCGTTTTCTTTTAGGGCTGAGTTTGATGCCAGCAGCAACAGCATTGAAGTGCGTCTGCATTTGGCGCCTCATTACCACTGGCAAAATGGTGCCCTGCATCCTTCAGCCCCGGGTGAAGACTCCATTATCACAGTCACCTTTGACCGCAGAAAGACTGTGGGAGACCTGCGACTGGCCATCTATCAGGTGACATCACTAATTGGTTTTTATTCTCAGCGACATTCACGTTGGTAATTTGTTATGATAGTTGATTATACAGTTGAAGTCAAAATGATTAGCCTTCCTGTGAATATTTTTTCCCCAAATGTTTCGCAAATTATGTTTAACAGAGCAAGGGATTTTTCACAGTATCTCCTATAATATTTTTTCTTCTGGAGAAAGTCTTATTTGTTTAATTTTGGCTAGAATGAAAGCAGTTTTTAACAACAAAAAAACAACAACAACAAAACAATTTAAGGTCAATATTATTAGCTCCCTTAAGCAATATCTATTTTTGATTGTCCACAGATCAATGACAATGACTTGCCTACTTACCCTAATGCTGAGTTTAGGCGGCATGATTTTCATAGTAGTCGTGTCGCCGATATTTTCACACTGCAAGACTACCTGGGAGTAGCGTTTCATCGCTGCTGTGTTTACAGTGTAGGATAGATTTGTGACGGGGGTTCACACTGCATGACTTTAATTAAACTCTGTTTTTTATTGAAATATATTAGTCAGAGAGCCATAGCGTCAGATATATAGAATCATTGGACATCAATGCTCCCATGTAGCGGCAGAACACAATTTGCTCACATTTTCTTTCTCTCTGAATAAAGTAATACAATTACACATTGTTGCATTAAGGTAAATAATAAAAAACACAAAACAAATCAAATCAAATAATAATATTAATAATAATAAGATAAAAAAAATAACATTATAGATAAAAGTAACACATTAGGCCAAACAACAATACAGAAAATATAAAAAATACAAATATGTAAAGGGTACAGCAGTAGAAAATAAATACATACATACATACATACATACAATAAAAAAAAAAAACTCTCCATTTTTAACTAAGCCAGGGGTAGGGAAAATAGGTCAGCTATATACTTGCATACATAAACACATACATATACACATGTTTATTTATTTATTATTTTTATTTTTAAATGTAAGAGAAAGGGTTGCCAAATAGTGTCAAATTTTTCAGTATTACCGCAAACATCTTTTCTATTTGCACAGACTGCATCGGATCATGCATCCAATGTACGTAACTGGGTGGGGAAGTATTTTTCCAGTTCAGTGTTATAAGCCTTTTGGCAATTATTAAACAAAAGGCGAGTTCCCTTGATTGTGTAGATGATAAAGAAACACACTGCATGACTTTAAAATAGAATCAACTTTGTCCAAACTATGTCCCACAACCGAACACACGCTTGAAGTGACGTGGAAACAATGGTCACGTAGTAGATCTTATGTATACAGTATATATGATGAGAAAGAAACCTTTAATGGGGTAGAAAATGTACTTATTTTGCTCACCTGGGTTTGAAGGGAATTAGCAATTTCTCCTCAAGGTTGTTTTTCTTTTTCGAGCCGGTTGTAGTATTGCCCAGATGACACGTCAAACGGGCACTGGTGCTCCTGCCAAATTTACACTAGTTTTTCCTCCATTTCTTATGTCCAAATAAACTGAAAATGAGCGTTTTTTACTTCTCCCCATCCTCCCGCTGGCCTGCAGATACTCATACTAGTGGATGCTGCTCTCTCATTGGCTGTAGGTGATCGCCGATGTTATTTATTTTTTAATCAGCATAAATTTCACACAGCATGATTTGAATCGCCCACAGCTCATTGGCGATTCTCCAACTCATTGGCGATTCTCTCAGATCACGTCTTTGATAGTTCACATTGTGTAATTGTTGCTCATGTGAACGAGCACAGATTTTTCCTGTGATTTCAGACATTTGCCTGCGATTTCTCAATACCTGTCGGCGAGTCAAAATCGGGGCTAAACTCATGCAGTCTGAACTCGGCATAACTTGCCTAATTAACCTAGTTAAGTCTTTAAATATCATTTAAAGCTAAATACCAGTGTCTTAAAGACATCTAGTAAAATATTGTTTACTGTTATCATGACAAAGATAAAAGAAATCAGTTAATAAAAATATTACGTTTACAAATGTGCTGAAAAAAATCTTCTTTCCGTTAAACAGAAATTTGGGCACTAATAATTCAGGAGGGCTAATTATTCTGACTTCAACTGTATTTGACTGCATGAGCCAAAACTTTAATTCAAATGAGTGCATCATTTAAATAAACTCCACCTGAATATGGTGACATTTCTCTGATTCTTTGCTTTGGTTTGTAGATGCAGGATCTTTGGGAAGGAGACATGGCGCTGACTTTGGCTAAGAATGTGCCGGCTGGGTTACATTTGTATGATACACTGACAGGTGAACACGCATCACTTATGCTTAAATTTGCAATAGCATATTTTGTTAAGCACACTGCAATGTTTCAGAAGTAACAACCGCATTTGTATACAGGAGAGAATCTATGACTTTATTTCAATGACAAATGTCGTGAGTGTAGAATTACAAGGCGAGAGTGCATTCATGTAAAACAAATCTCTTTGCTCACGTGTTGATTTTCTCTGTTTGTGCACAAAACTGCTCACAAGCTCTTAAATATACGCTGCTCGTGTGCAAAATGTCTCACACGTGCTCTAAAACAGTGGTTCTCAACTGGTTTGACCATGGGACTCACATTTTTACATGGTCATCAAGTCGCGACCCAAATTTTTAGGAACTACATTTTAATTTTAGGAATTATAATAAATTAATTTGTATTTATTTGTTAACATACACAAGTAGTGACAGATAAATCATAAGAAAATTACCAAGGCTTGCAAATAAACAATTTTTTAATTGATTTCATTGGACAAAATGTATCAAATTATACAAATATTACAAAGTACGATTGCGCATTTCAAAATAAAAGTCCGGTATACGCATTTCAAAATAAAAGTCTGTTATGAGCATTTCAAAATAAAAGTCCGGTAAAGTCCGGTAAATAAGTTAAACTATTGTTTTACACACACTCCGCGACCCACTAAAAATGTGGGTCGCGACCCACCAGTTGAGAAACACTGCTCTAAAATATACGCTGCTCCCATGCAAAACTTCTTGAGCCCTTTCAACACTGATCAAGTGCGAATTGTCTGCTTGCGCTCAATGAGATGATGCGGACTCTCTTCCTTTCATGCTTTTGCTCTCCAGAGATCCTCCTGTTAAATTAGTTTTCCCAAGAATGTTGATATGGTTTATATATTGGTATTGTTCATGTTAGTAAATACAATAACTAACAAAACCTCATTGTAAAGTGTGACCAAAGAATTTATAATGTTACACAGGGTTTCTATTTTAAAATATCTGATAATATCAAGGGGTAGCATTGTATGCTTTTAAACGCCAAACCTGTGTATTAGAATAATTTCTAAAGAATCTTGATGACGACTAAAATTTCAGTTTAAAAAAAAATGGTTCACTGAATCTTTGCGTTCTAGTTTACTTTAAACATTAGTTTCTTTTTATAGAAACTCTTGGTTTCACTCTTAATCTCACTTGATTAGAGATTCCGGAGTGTTATTGATGTGTTTTGTGTTGTTTCAGATGACCAGATGTCTCTGTACAGCGCAGGAGTGCGGAACGGCTCTGATCTGTTTGTGTGGAATGGAAGAGAGGTAGGCCATATGGATTTTTATGACATTTTTCTTATAGCATTTTCTCTTATAACAAATAACCAATGGTTCTGCTGCTTTGCTTGTACATACTGACATCACTGACTTTAACAGGGCTTTAATACAACAAGGGACTTGGTGTAGAGTGATTATATTATTATTACCACTATTTCTTCTATTAAATACTCATCAGGGTCCTCATGGGTTATGGAATTTCTGGAATATCGTGGATTGTCACACATTGAAAGTGTGGGAATTATTATTTTTTTGTCCAATTGTAATTTCCATTTATTCATTCATTCATTTTCTTTTCGGCTTAGTCCCTTTATAAATCGGGGGTCGCCACTTATCCAAATATGTTTTATGCAGTGGATGCCCTTCCAGCTGCAACCCATCACAGGGAAACATCCATACACACTCATTCACACTCAAACACTACAGACAATTTAGCTTACCCAATTCACCTATAGTGCATGTCTTTGGACTTGGGGGGGGGGAACCGGAGCATCCATAGCAAATCAGAGCAGTGAAGTCCTTGCTGTGAGGTGATCGTGCTACCTACTGTGACCCCATATTCCATTTATCAAAATGTAAATTTTCTGTTACATGTTTGTTTTCATTGTATTGTTAAAATGTATTTTCTTTTAAAATGTAAGCTATATTAGTTGGCTCAAGCGGTCTATGACAGAATTGAAAATATAGGCAATTAGACTGTAAGCTAATTACTGTTTAGTTTTGACTTTATTGCCCTTGCAGCTCATATTTCTTTAGGTCAGGGGTGCTCAACCCTGTTCCTGGAGAGCCACCCTCCTGCAGATTTTAGTTGCAACCCATATCAAACACACCTGCCTGTAATTATCAAGTGCTGTTCAGGTCCTAATTAATTGGTTCAGGCGTGTTTGATCAGGGTTGCAACTAAAATCTGCAGGAGGGTGGCTCTCTAGGAACAGGGTTGAGCACCCCTGATTTAGGTATTTAAAGTCTTAGATTTGTGTAAATGAATCATTATTTATTTTCATTCATTCATTTTTATTCGGCTTAGTCCCTTTAGTAATCAGGGGTCGCCACAGGGGAATGAACCGCCAACTTAATTCAGCATTTGTTTTACGCAGCGGATGCCCTTCCAGCTGCAACCCATCTCTGGGAAACATCCATACACACTCATTCACACACTTACACTATGGACAGTTTAGCTTACCCAATTCACCTATACCACATGTCTTTGGACTTCTGGGGGAAACCGGAGCACCTGGAGGAAACCCATGCCAACATGGGGAGAACATGCAAACTCCACACAGAAATATCAACTGACCCAGCCTAGACTCGAACCAGCGACCTTCTAGCGTGCTATCAACTGCGCCACCGTGACGCCCATTTTTTAATTTATTTAATGTAAAAAATTACCATAGCCCTTGATTTTAAGAAGGCAATTCAATCTAACTTCCAATCCAGCTTTGTTTAGGGCTTTGGCACCGTGCCCTAAACAGCTGAAACATGAAATTAAGATGATATATTTTCAGTTTTTGTCTCATCTGTGGTCATTACAGGTCAAGCAAATTCAGATTTTTAGTCAGTGAATGTCAGGGAAAAGTCAAGGAATTTGGGATAGAGTAGGAAGCCTGACTCAAGTACCAGCTTTGAAATTGGCACTCCTTTGGTGTTCTTTATTTATTAAATTTGTTTTAGGTCAGTGGTGTGGTGGTCCAAACCGGTGTGGAGTGGGAGCCTGTTTTGCTTACTGTGCTTCGGCCGTCTGTAGAGGAGCTGGGCTGTAGTGACTCTGCGGCTTCAGACACTGATGGATCTGGACTGGTGCGTTTCATGAAGGGTTTTGCTGGTGGAGCTACTTTAGGCACAGTGCTTGAGGCTCTAGGGCCCCAGGATGCCCTTCTGTGCCAGGAGCAGAGCCGTCCAGGGGCCAGTGGAGGTGGAGCAACCGGGTGGAGGGTTTTCCCACCTCAGGACATGCAGAGGACACTGAGAGAGCTGTTCCTGAAGGACGGAGACGCTCTACTGCTGTTACAGCCAGAGGAACTGGACAGCAGGTGGGAGAAGACATTTCACAATATTTAATAACCATGCACACACAAAAAATTATTACTTTACTTTTAGGGTAATGCTTATTTCATCAAAATTCTATCATTATTTGCTCACTTTAATGTTATTCTAAACTAAAAGTGTTTGAGCCAAGTGTGAGCTGTTATCGAAACACAAACAACAAACCAAAATCTATTAGTATTAGTGTCGATTATAGTTAATTAGCCCAAAAATTCAGATCATGAAAGCAAAAAAATGTCCCTGTATGGTTTTTGTTTATATTTATAAGATATAAAAACAGTAATTTCCTCAAATATGGAAATAGAAGTTAAAGCACATTCATTTATTCATTCATTCATTCATTTTCTTGTTTTGTTTTGCAAAAAAAGTGGGCCACACATGATTGGAACAACACCAGAGTTAGTAAATCAGAATCAGAAAGAGCTTTATTGCCTGGTATGTTCACACATACGAGGACTTTGTTTTCATGACAGAGCTTCTAAAGTGCAACAGAATTACAGAGACAGGACAAAAAACAGATAATGAATATATTTTAGACATAGAAGTAATTGTTAAATGCAAATATACAAATTGACAAGTGTATGTACAGGTGTATTACTATATACAACGTTATATGTGTAGCTGTTATGTGCAAATTGGCATGTAAAGTGTGTTGTTAAAAAAAGCGTATGTGTGTAAAAAAGGGGATAGCAAGTAGTGATGTTGGTTCCACGATTATTATCATCAAGTGTTCATGAGATGGATTGCCTGGGGTAAGAAACTGTTTCTGTGTCAGACTGTTCTGGTGCGCAGTGCTCTGTGTGACAAAAAATGATGACAGGATATTCAAATTTAAGTCACTGCGCCACAGTGTAGTTAGCCATTACAGTTAACAACTATTAACAACCATTACAATTAACAACCATTTGAAAAATAGTTTTAATGGTTAGTAACACTTTAAACAGGAATTAAATGCCACTTACTTCCCAAATGCGATCCTTCTCATGACATTGTCACGTTCTAAAATTCAAGACTTTTCTAGTTTTTTCTTAAAGTAAATAAAATAAGTATATATAGTATATAAATAAGTGTTCATTTATTCACTCAATCGTTTTCTTTTCGGCTTAGTCCTTTTATTATTCAGGGGTCACCACAGCGGAGTAACCCGCCAACTTATCCAGCATATGTTTTACACAGCAGATGCCCTTCCAGCTGCAACCCATCTCTGGGAAACATCCATACACTCTCACTCACACATGTACACTACAATTTAGCTCACCCAATTCACCTATAACACATGTTTTTGGACTTGTGGGGAAACCGGAGCACCCAGAGGAAACCCACACAAACACAGGGTGAACATGCAAACTCCACACAGAAATGCCGACTGACCCAGCCGTGCTTTGAGGTGATTGTACCACTCACTGTGCCACCATGACGCCAAGTTGTTGTACAAATGTTATGTAATATTATTCATGCTATATTCTTTTTTTCAGTTTTTTTTTCGTTTGAGAATTGCAGCAGAGCATTTGTCTCACACACTGTTGTGTTTGTTGGTTGTTTCCAAATTAATAATCGGCTCCATGATATGATGACGCATTCACAGTGTAACTAAGACACTCCCTTTGTAAATTAATTAGCTGATTTGAACAAACCATATGAATGAATGATTCAGTAATTTACTTTTTTTTAAGACAGGGACTTTTGGTCTGGTAATGTATGCATGAAGAAATTAATGAATGTATGTACAGTTGAGGTCAGAATTCCTTCCTGTTCAATTTTAATTTTTTGATATTTTTTTCCCAATTTCTGTTAAATGGAGACATTTTTCCCCCCCCAAAAAACATTTCTGAACATAATAGTTTTAATAACAGATTTTTAATACCTGATATATTTGACCTTTTCCGTGATGACAGTGAATGATATTTTACAATATATATTTTCAAGGTTTTTCAAAATACCAGTTAAGATGACTATTTAGCCTAAAGGGCAATTTAAATGCTTAACTAGGTTTATTATGTTAACTAGGCAAGTTTAGGGTAATTATGCAAGTCATTGTATAACAGTGGTTTGTTCTGTAGACAATCGATTTTTTTTTTTATTAAGTTAGCTAATAATATTGACCTTAAAGTGGTTTTTAAAAAGTTAAAGGGGCTGTAGGTGATTGTCTTCAGAAACATTTTTTTGTTGTGCTGGTTGACAGTCTCTTCACATTCCAATAGTAATGATTAAAATAAATTATCTGAATGTATTTTTATATTCTAGGTGAGACATTTGACTGAAAAACTTTCATCCAATTAAATATTGTCGGTCCGACATTTCCCTTAATTCTGATAAGTAGCCCAAACTGTCTGTCAGCAAATGCAGATTCCATTTGCGTGTACACATGCTGCGCGTGCACACATGAGACAGAGAGAGAGAGAGAGAGAGAGAGAGAGAGAGAGAGAGAGAGAGAGAGAGAGAGAGAG
>CAIGQQ010038854.1:4147063-4157140 GCA_903798035.1 Danio albolineatus | reverse complement strand
GAGAGAGAGAGAGAGAGAGAGAGAGAGAGAGAGAGAGAGAGAGAGAGCGGTAACATTCTGAATTAAAACTTTTAAAAATCCCGAATCTATATTGGAGTTAGTTTTGCACACTGGAGGATGGACGACACCATGGCTGAAGTATTTCTGTTAGACAGGTAATGTTGTGTTTTAAAACTATTTTAGTCACGCAAAGCCGATGTAGATTTTGTTGTTACGAATGGGTTATATGCACAGAAGTGTTGTTCAGCCACTGAAATCTGCCGGTGACAGATTGATGTGACTATTTTCTGTTTCATAAGGGATCTATTTTACAACATCGATAATGTCGATTTTTGTTTAGTTTAACAACAAAGCATCAGTAAATAGCGCTCTTCCGCCTAGCCTGCTTTACTGGAATGAAGTTGCTTTTATATCCACATCGCGTTGGTTCATTTTTGAAAAATGATAACTTGTGATGCACTCCCTCTATTGTTCACCATTCTACTCTGAATATTCAGTCTGAAATTGCATGCAAGTATGGTTTGGTAATAAGTGTAATTCCTGTTCGCCGCTGGCCAACCACTATGCAGATTTGTTTTAGCACATAACCTGAGAGAGGGTTGTCTGCTGTCGTCTTTAAGGTGCACGCATTCATGATTAAGGAGCTGTGGCTTTGGACGGCTGAGACCTTTAAAGACTGCTTTTATTCTAGCTGAAATAAAAAAAAAGACTTTTTCCAGTAGAAAAAATATTACAGGAAATACTTTGAAAAAATCCCAGCTCTGTTAAACATAATTTGGGAAATGATGTTTGAAAACGGAAAAAAAGTCACAGGAGGGCGAATAATTTTGACTTTAAATCTATTTAGGTAAATATGAATGAATAAATGAATGAATTAATGACTAGCCACCTAGGTAGTAGCACAAATGAAAACTCAGCACACATTAGTTGAATTTTCGTTGTCAGTAAAATACCTCAAAATATCAATACACTACTTCGCATCAACCAATATTTCATCACCTTATTCTAAATGCTCCAGACTTGCATTCATCGTTGCAACATTCAACAAGTGCATGTTGTTCCCCAATTCATCGATACCCTCTCAATACAATGACCATTATGCAAGTGGTAGACTGCAAGCACAAAAAGGCGGTAAAATATACAGATGCCCTGTGAATGATTTTTATAATATATAGTGTGGACGGAGAATTTTTTTTCTGAAATGCAATAAAAACACCAGTTTGGACAAGGAGTGTTTTTATTCTAATACGCCATTTCATTTTAAAACCAAAACACACTAATGTAAACAGCACTTTAGTTTCTGTGAGTGAGAAATGAGAAGGTGGAACACTGAATTAAACCCCTCCCATTATTCAGTTCCTATGACTAAATGCAACACTAAAGAAAAAAAGATGAAGTAAAAAGTAAATATGTATAGATGAGTGTAATGGTGACCATGTTTTTACTTTATCCGCAGTATCTTCAGCCTCAGTGGAGATGTAGTTACAGTGACGACACCTTCAGACTGCCGGTGGCTGCAGGTGGAGTTTTGCCCACAGAGTGGAATGAAGGAGGAAGAGGAGAAAGAGGAGCAGGAGAAGAAGAGGAGTAAAGTCTCAGCTTCAGGGAACATGGTGGGATTGAAAACATGCACATACAGTGTATTAGTATTACTGATGTACTAGTATAATTTTTCATATATATATATTAGGGGTGTCAAGATTAATTGCACCGCAATACAGACACAAACAATTATAACCCGTTATTATGTTCTGACGGCAATAAATGTTATATGGCAGTAGCTTACCATGGGCGAAAGAGGAGACCGCAAGTAATTAAAACACGTCCATCTATTTAAAAAGCAGATAACTGTGCACAATTCACTGCTTGTGAGTTTGCTGGACAGTCTTTCACTGACGGGGAAGTACATCAGAACCCAGCTAGGAAAAAAATGAAAGCTGAAACTCTCTCATTCTCCCCTTTTGAGCTGCTGATGTGTTTGTGAAGTAACGTTTTATCTCCTCTTTCGGCTGTTACAACAGTAACGTTACTTGTGGATCCAGACACAAGCGTATCTGCAGAGCGAGTTTTCTCTACCGCGTCGCCGTCTATAATGGATCAGCTGATCGCCGTGGCCGTTTAACATCAGTGTCCGTGTCACTGTTTACTAAACAGCGCCTGAGCTGCGCTGAGCCAATCGCAGCCCTTTCTGTTGAGCGTGTGACCAATCGTAGGCATTTAAGAACTCTCTCAACAATGCTCAAAAAGCAAACAGGATGATATTTATATTAGTTTATTTGCTATAAATACTCGTTGTCTTCTGTGCATGTACTTGAGTTTTGTTTGATGCATTCAAAAAGAGTGTTTTCTTTGAACAGATACATTTAAAGGTGCAGTTCATATATCTGACTGCTAGAGCTGTGCAATATGGCCAAAATTATCATATTGCGAATTTTATTTATTTATTTATTTAAAAAAAAAGTTTTTTTTTTTTTTTTTGATTGAATGTTGCGATTTGCGATTTTTGCAAGTGTTTTTACTTTTTCAAACAAGCTACATACATACATTCTAAATGTATTCAGTGCACAAGAAGTGCATACACAAAACATTTCACAATAAAATAACATAATATTAAGAGATATTTCATAAATAAAACTGTAGTAAAATTGTCTATAAAACAGACAATATAAAATAAACATAAAATAAGATGAACTAACCTCAACTTTAGTTAAAAACATACTGTACACAGTAGTACTAACTGCTTGATAAACAAAACTGTAATAAACTGTCTTAAAAACAGACAACATGAAAAAATAAAGATGAACTAACCTCAACTCCAGTCAGAACAATAAATAAAAACTAACGTAAATCAAAACCACCTATTCGGTTCTCCCGCTCAACTTCTTCATATTCGAAGTGAGCTCTGATTAGTTAACATCTTTGTCCCATTCAGCTTAGCTATAATTGCCCAGTGTGCTGCATCAGCTCTGATTGGTTAACATTAAAATCATGCGCACAAGAACGTGAACAAAAATCAAAATAAATTAATAGATATAATTGCAGCCTTACGCGATTTAGAAATTGCATGTGCTTAAATCACTTTTTTTTTTTTTTGCGAATAATTGCACAACCCTACTGACTGCTTGAATTAAAGGACAAAATTGTATTACAAGTAAAATAGAAATATATATATTTATAAATCATAAATTTTAATACAAGAATTATTGTGTTGCTAAGTAAAAAGGTCAAATTGTTTATGGAAAGCATCGTCAACACACCGTGATGCTCTGAAATATTGAATTAAACCGAATCGATGGCATGATAATCGTAACCGAACCGAACCATGAGACCAGTGTAGGTTCACACCTCTAATATATATACATACACTATTCATACTTAAACTATACACATAACCTAAGGCAGACTAAATAAGTACTTTTACAAAAGAAAGTACAGTATTGGGCAAAATATTGTGCAAAATAGGATATTTAAGGTTGAATATATTATTTTCACTTTAGATTTTACTTTCAATTATCTTGTTTAATTTTTGTTTCCATTTTGCTGTAGTTTTTTCAGTTTAGTAAACTCATTTTCTTAAGTTTTTATCTATATTTAATATGTATTGTAATTTTAGATATCAAAGTCAGTTTATGTTGTATGCAGATGTTGTGCGTTTGCACTGATTTGTCTGTGTGTTTCTCTTTTTTTTTTAAGCTGCTGGCTGTGGTAAAGCAAAAAGCTTTTGATGAACTTTGCCTTCAGGATGAGCTCAGTGGTAATTAAACTTAAAGATATTCAATATCTGTTCATATCCAATAATGCTTATAAAGGAGGAAAAAGCTGATAAAGACATGTCATGGTGTTTAATTTATAGAAGGAAAATTATAGCTATAAAATAAATATAGAAAATAAATAAACTATATATATATATATATATGCATTTGAAAAGAAATATTGAAATGTCTGAAACTTACCACATTTGCCATTGTTGGCAATAATATAAAGGTAAATGCTATCATATACAGTTATGCCCAAGATTATTCATACCCCAGGGTTATGAATAATCTCAGGCTTGACTGTATTTTTATACACTGTTTTCCAAATTTGTCAAAATAAAAATTCCAGCATCAATAAGCCAAGGAGAAAAAACAAAAATGTAAACATACTCACCCTTTGCTTACTGTAAATTGGTTTCAAACCTTTATTAGTTTCTTTTTTTGTTGTTGAACACAAAAGGAGATATTTGGAATAATGTTGGAAGCAGATAACAATTGACACCCATAGTAATAAAAAATTCCCTTTTTTGGCTACCAGTTTTCAACATTCCTCAAAATATCTTCTTTTATGTTCCACAGAAGGAAAAAAACAACAACGGAAACATGTTTTTCAATATATAAGTTGAACAAACACTTGCGTAAATAATTGAAAAGCATATATCAGCTGAATGCTCATCTTGTCTTTAATTGTCTTATTAGGGGTCGAGTGCTGTCTCAGGCAAATGGATCGAACTGGAAAACTTTTGCCTCCAGGTACTGAAAAAATAATCATAAGCATTACTGGTGATGTGGAAGTTGTATGTGGTCAACTAGTTTGTGTGTGTTTTAGTGCACGAGCATCTGAGTGTTCGGGACGCAGGGATCAGGTTGATGACCTCACTCTACTTGTGCCCAGGACCAGTGCCAACACCAACACAGGTGTGGACATGCATTATGACACTCAAACTTATTTCCTGTTAAAGTAGATGCACTGACATCTTGCTTGTCTGATATGAAAGCCTGGTTATGTGAGAGTAAATAATTGTGTTTGGTCCATGGGATTCTTTTAGTACACCTCTAGTAAGTCTTGGCAAATTAACCTCTTTTGTGAAGTTATAATATATATATTACTTAATAATATATATAATAAAATAATAATATAAAAATAAATGATAATAAATAAATAATAAAATAATAATATAATAATAAATAAATAATAAAATAATAATATAAAAATAAATAATAATAAATAATTAAATAATAATATGAAAAGAAATAATAATAGATAAATAATAAAATAATAATATGAAAAGAAATAATAATAAATAAATAATAAAATAATAATCTGAAAAGAAATAATAATAAATAAATAATAAAATAATAATATAAAAATAGATAATAATAAATAAATAATAAAATAATAATATAAAAATAAATAATATTAAATAAATTAAAAAATAATAATATGAAAATAAATAATAATAAATAAATAATAAAATAATATAAAAATAAATAATAATAAATAAATAATGAAATAATGATAAAATAATAAATAAATAATAATATAATAATATAAAAATGCAGTAGTCAAATCCTGCTTTTTTCAGTTTTGACTTTTACTAAAAGTAAAACCTCGTTTAGAGAACAGCTGATTCAATGAGTTTAAAGCACCATTAATTTTAAATTAAGCACCTTTGTAATTCATACTTCAGCAAATGTAGTGTCATGAAAGTCTTTACTATACTTAACATTTCACTTACCCTTAAAATGTACTCACTACGCCACCGTGGCGCCCTTTTCACATAATTGTAAAGACTCGTTTTGTAAAGTCTTAATTATTTTTTTATTATTATTGTTCTGCACGATGGTCAATGCTTAGTTTGTTTATTAGTGCTATTTTAATAAAAATGACATCTCTTTGAGGCTTTCTAACTCACTTTATGGGATAGTTCATGCAAAAACAAATATTTCCTCACCATTTACCTACAATGGTTCTAAACTTCAACTTAACTACTGAACTACATAAAGTATGACTTTTTTCTTCTGTTAAACACAATACAAGATATTCTGAAGAATGTTGGATAAAACAGCCATTGGCATCCATAGTAGGAATAAAAAAAACTACAAACAACGTTTTTTTTGTCCAACTTTTCTCAGTATATTTTCCTTTTGTGTTCAACAGTAGAAAGTAATTCAAACAGGTTTAGAACAAGTTGATGTAAATAGAGTAAATAATCAATTTAATGCGCCTTCTGTCTTTTCTCCGTGCAGTTGTTCTTGTACTTCAGTGTTGGTCTAGCACCCTCTGTAGGTCAGGAGCTGGAGATCATAGTAGAGGAGTCTCTTACAGTCAAAGAGGTGAGCTCTCTGGTGTTTTTAGAGAAATTGTGCTGGTAATATTCAAGTAAGATGTTACAAGTTGTGAATTCTCTTGTTCCAGTGCCTTAAGAAGATGTTGCAGATGACAAGACTGGAAGGTAATAATATTAAATGCTTGATTTTATTGGCGTGTTTAACTTGGCTGTCTCAGATTTTTTTATAAAATGTGTGTTTCTTTCTAAAGGGGAATCGTGGCACTTGAGGAGAGTGGACTGGTGTGAGGAGGTCGGAGAACCACTTATGGATGAGGTAGGAGATTGTAATATAATACAATAGTAAATCGTATGCAATATGAATTTACTGTTATACACTGGACATTAGTGGTGCAACAGTTCTCGGTAAAAAAACAAACATATTGTCCTGTTGTGCTCCCACAGTTTAGTGCGTCGTGTGATCCGCGGTTCAGAATATGCTTTATTAATATTGCTTTGTCAAGAAAAACAACTGCAACAAAGCAGTTCCACCTTTGTCCGCGTCCGTTTACCTTTTACGGTCATTGCATGTGCGAAGATCTGTCCAATCAGCTCTTAGTGTGTAAATCTGTTGTTGACATCACGCTTCATCACTTGTTGGTGTGTGTGTGGAGTTTCTTTGGGTTTCAACATGGCAAGTGAAGATACAGCGCAAATGCGCAGGTGAGGCCAATTGCCAATTGATGGCGCTTTGCCGTCAAGTGTTTCAACAGACACAAAAACATAACAAATTCCTTTTTTTGTTGTTGTTGCAAAGATAGTCTAGATCAGTGGTCACTAATCGCCAGATCGAGGTCTGTGTCCAGACCAAGAAGCGTCCCATACGGACATGGACATACAGCAGGTCTGTTACTTCATACCCGCACCTGCTGGGTGTTCTTCCGCACCCGATCACTCCCGCTATTCACTTTATTTACCTGCTGTCTGCTAAAGACAGTTTTCTTCATAATGTACTGTTCCCACTGAATTAAGAGAGAAGAGCCGAACGCTCTCTCTTAACTTAAGTTTCATTCACCAAGATGGTGCTGATAAGTGAAACGGAGCTCTCTGGAATCATAATAAAATCATAAAGAAATCATAAATAAAAATGTGTTGTTGACCTTGGCAATTCAAGTATAATGTAAACAAATGTAATCAATCCTTTGAAAGTGCTCAATTATTAAGATGTGTTGGCATAATTATCTGCATAATTGGTTGAGACTGTTGAGTCGAGATGTAAAATAGAAAAATAGGAAATTTAAGCTTTTTCTCTTTATTTTCTTTATTTATTTGAACATACAATATTCAAAATGCCCTACTTTTATTTAATTAATGCAAGAACATGCAAATCTACAGTGGGAAACTGTTGCATTGCCAGGTGTTTGTTAACCAATAAATATGTTTATTGTTTTTTGAAGTAGAATTTTTTTTTTCTAAGCATAGCACAAGCTGTACGGTACTGAAACCGTGACGCTAAAACAGTAATGCATACCAAACCGTGAGTAGATTGAACCGTTGCACCCCTACTGGACATCAATAGTTTGTAATAATAGTCTTTTGAAGTCTCTTCTTCTCACTACGGCTGAGAAAGTGTAATATTGTGAATAAGCGCTTCATGTTATTCGAAAAAAATAACATTGTTATATTTTGTTTGTCTATGATATGTATACAATCTCACAAAAAGACTTATAGCTCTATTTGGAAAGAATGAATGATTTCAGGATTATTTTGTAGGGGAGTATCTGCAAAAACATATAGTAAACAACTTACAAGGAGAGATGAAAGCAATTGAATAAAGATATAAATGAAATGCGTAACATAACAATGTAAAGTCTTCATGTTTAAATAATTCAGTACAATTAATCTTTGTTTAGGCTTTAAACTTTATAACCTCTTGGTTTAAATTTGCATGAAACCTTGCACTGTATTTATAAAACATCCAAATGAAAGTCTTTCACTCTATTAGGGTTAAACTTACCCTAAGGGTTAAAAATCTCATGTTCTGAGCTGTGGTGGCTAGTTATTATAAACCCAAATTGACATTGTCGATCCGGCGATGTGGCTATTGCAGATGCACACATGCTGTAATTATTTATTTTATATATATTTATATAATTATAAATATTATTATACATCACTAGTGTGAAATATTATTACAATTACAAGCAATTTTTCCTTCTTTAATATATTATTAAATCATAATTGTAATTTCTTATTGCCATGGCAAAGCAGAATTTTCAGCAGTCATTATTTCAGTCTTCAGTGTCGTATGATCCTTCAGAAATGATATTCTAGTATCAATCACACTATAATGTGTACTTTATTATTAATAGTTTTGTTATCCTCAATATTGGAAACAGTTTTTATAGCTTAATATCTTTGTGGATTTTATTTATTTATTGTTATTTGGATGAATAGAAATTTGAAAGTAATAATTTTCTTTTGCAACATCATAAATCTCGCAATACTGTCACTTTAATGTATCATTGTTTATTATTGTGTTTGTGTGGGAGATTTAATAAAAATTCCTATTTATCCTAAACAACACAAGTGTTTAAGGGTCGAATAAAAAAAATATCCCAAGATTCCCAATTTAACTGCTATGGAGGAGCTGGTTTTCTCTGATAAACCATTACATAAAACAATTTCTAGAACATATGATGCTTTGATGCTAAGACAACCTTTGACTGACCCAGATAAGCCTAAAACTAGATGGGAACAGGATTTGGGGATAACACTAGACCAGTGATTCTCAAGCTTTTTTCACCAAGTACCACCTCAGAAAATAATTGTGCCTCCAAGTACCACCACAATAACCGGTATTGAAGTACAGTAGCGTAGTAGGCCAAATTAAGCAGCTACAGCACTGCACAGTTCAAAAACAAGGCTGATTAATTCTCCTAATTTAGAATATTTATTATTGTCAGCCACTTAAATAAAAGGTTTAGCCTATTAAAATCAATTCACTGATCACATCGGTGTTATCGTACGCGTCAGAGGGTTAAAAGTGTGTTAATTTTTTTACTTTATTATTCAGAGATTACTCCGCGTACCACTAGAAGGAAGCTTGTGTACCACTAGTGGTACACGTACCACAGTTTGAGAACCACTGCACTAATGTGGGGTTAGTTATGTAGAGATTGGGTTACCTCAACTTTGAACTCCAGATTTAGACTAATCCAGTTTAATTTCTTACACCAGCTTTACTATACTCCATTCAGATCACACAAATTTAAAAACAGTATTTCTCCCCTATGCTTCAGATGTGGTATAGAAGAAGGTAGATTTTTGCATTAAAGTGTTGTGGAAACAAGTATGCAATATCATATCACAGATTTATGGAATTGAATTATCGGAATTGAATAATTGGAATTGAATTATTGAATTATCCAGAGATATGTTTATTGGGCAGTTATACAAATTCTAACCTCCAGCATAATCATGCCATTAAGCTTACTGAAATGTTGCTGACAATAGCTAAAAAATGCATTGCTTTAAAATGGAAATCAGACATTGATGTACCAATTGGACTGTGGATCTCAGAAGTTTGCAACTGTATACCACTAGAGAAGATCACATATTCTTTATGAGGGAAGGGGGAATTATTTAAAAAGATTTGGAATCCATTTTTGAATTATATTAAAACAGTACCACATGATTTGATTTGACAGAATAGTTTTTTTCCATTGGTTTACGCTGTATCTCCTCCTTTTTTTTTTTTTTTTTTGATGCGTGTATGTTTTACTTTAGTTTGTTTGCTATTTAGTTTTAATATTCTGTGTTGTTAACTTTGGAAAAAGCTAAATAAAAATATATAATCCAAACAACACAATTGTTTTCAACATTTATAATATTAAATATTGTTTGAGCACCAAATCAGCTTATTAAAATGATGTCTAAAGGATCATGTGATGCTGAAATATCACAGGACTAAATTACACTGTGTATATATATATATATATATATATATATATATATATATATATATATATATATATATATATATATATATA